>JAOVVB010276019.1:0-17713 GCA_028570985.1 Heterobranchus longifilis | reverse complement strand
CAACAAGTAAACAACTTTTAAACTGTTTGTTTTCAGAATGTAGTTCAGATCCATCAATATTTCACCACACAAAGATTTTTTTTTTTCCGCACAATAGACGGTAGGCCTATATGTATTACCATATAACCCAGTAAAACAGCAAGACGGTATGAAGGTATGAAAAAATCCAACCCGCCCAAGCCTAGTAGCAGCACTTTCTACCTATGTATAGTATAGTGACATCACAACCTTACGGAAGTCCTGGCGGCTCGTTTAAAGGCACAGTTTCTGAATACGGGCTGTGTGCATTTTTCTGTGGATTGAGCGTTTTGATACTTATATAGCACCAAGACCTGCTTTATAATTTAAAAAAAAAACATGGAAATCTCACTTTTTACAATATGGGACCTTTAAGGGTAAAAATTAGGAGATGAAGGTTACAATTCCACTAACAGTATCCATAAGAAATATGGTCCCTCTTTTGTGGTTGCATGATTATGAAATAGACAACATGTTCCATCTGGATCAGATGAGCACATATGCTACCGGTCCAGTTTCCTGGATAAAGTCTCATATTTGTCCATGACCTAGTTCCTCAATTTTGATCTGGCAGATAGAAGGAGGTCCTGAGACGCCACGCCCCTTTCTATAGAGCGTGGGAAGTACAGGTACAGGCTAAACAAGGGAGTGTCACCACTCTCGCACAGGCAGCCACTTACTCACCTGATCTGCTGTGGACTGTCATAGAGACAGACAGACAGAAATCTAACACCACACAGTGCACAAGGCTTCGAGAGGACAAAACGACACTGAGCCTCGTTGTCAACAGTCAACAGTAACCTGACAGTGGTGCAACAATAACCAAAAAGGGCTGCTCCATCAACATTCAAAAACCATGAAAACAGAAAGCTTCTGAAGAGCATAAATCCACTAATATCATATGGAGATCTGAGACGATCTTAAACATTGGTTCCCATCGGTTTGTGAGCTTGGAAATAGTTTACACAGTATTTCCCTGGCGCAAATGTCCTGTTTGACTGAGTCACTGCACTGAAAATGGCTGGTTACATCCTTGTTCTATGGACGGACGTACAAAAAGAATAAATAACAGACGCAAAGCTCTAGGTTTTATTTTGTGTCTCATGGGGCAGAATTACAACAATGACACTGTATAAAATAAAAATTAGCCTAGTGTAAAACTGTAGTTGTATAGTCCTGTTATAATAATGATAGTTTTATAGTATCGTCTATAAAGCAGAGGGCTGTGACCTTTGGATAATTAACCCTGAATGATCACCATAGTTTACTTCCTGTACAAAAGTCCATCTGAGGATCAAAAAAAGATTGTGAGTAAAGTGTAGTGATGGCTGCAGACTCTTACAAGAAGTGTAAATTAGTACATAGGATGAAGCAGAATCTGAAAACAAGGAGCTATGGATGGGGATTACACTGAGTAGTTTTCTAAGCCCATAAAGATCTTGGGGCCAAACTGCTTATTTATTTCTGCATTAATTAACTTTCTTTGCCCATGAAGCTCTTTGTAGTAGGTGCCCCCCCACACACACACACACCCCCCACCCCCTCCTTCACCAACTCCCTGCACAGCCTGGCATCTCCCACATCACTATAACAACCACGGCTGTAATGCACTACAATAACCCCCTCTGGTCCCATTTCAAACAAGAACACAAGAGGGAAAATCACCGCAGCTGTAATGTGATGCACGAATAATATAAATAATTTAAATGAATGATATTATTATGACTTGTTTTAGCTGTGAATTAAATTAGCAGCAGTTAATAGAAAACAAAACCTTTGCTCACCCTGCTCATAGTCGCTGATGTCCTCCTGACTTTTTTCTCACATCAACAGAGCAGCTGTTTTTGTTGTTTAGCCATAGTGAAGTAGTTTCTCCTTGGTCCAACGACTTGCTGCCTCGCACTCGTCGTCGTCTCGCAAAAACATGTCGGGTACAAAAACCACGACAAGTGCCCGGCCCTGCGAACTAGTTACCCCGCAACATATTGAGACAAATGGCTGTCTGACTTCTTGATCACATTGAGCTAGCAACTTGAGCTAAGCCCACGAGCTCACTGATAAACTTCTTCCCAAATTGCGCAAGCTTTGCGGTTCTTAATTTCGCTTTCGCCGACCGGCTAAACCTGACGGTCGTCAAGTAAGTGCCCAAAATAAAAAACTGAGCAATGCGATATCCTCCGAAGTTGATCAAGAAAACCTCATAATTGGGTTGATGATTCCAGTTCAAAGAGGTCTTTCTTAGAGGAGCTGCCGAGCATCATTAATGCACTTGTTGCAGTGTTTCTAAGGGGCGGGGCTTCGAGAGGTTGCGATCGAGGTTACTGGTTGACCACAGCGTGACCATACGGCTGACAGCCAATCATAATTAAGTAGATGAGTCCGGGACCACAAAGCCACGCCCACGGCGGAACGCACTTCATTGAAGAAAAAAAAAGGGGAATGCTTCTCCTAACTTCCTGCGTCTCTTTGAAGACAAAAAAAGACCAGACCTTCCAGTTGGTGTTACACCGTCTTCCTCATGTCATTGTATCATGGCAAGACAATTAATGTCTCGGGTATTTCTGTTGAGTGGCATGCCCATCCCCAAATACCAGAGAAAGAATGACTTAGTAGTGAATGATGTATTGTTATAGCACAACAAAGATAACCACAGGTAACTTTTGCTTGTGATAAAATGACACCACACCTCCAGTTCATCTGTTTAATGTTTTTTTTTTCATTTACAGGATCTCATTTCAGTAGAATCAGCTACAAGAAAACTAATTTAATTGATTTTACAACATAGGCTAATGCACACAATGCCAGAAGTGGCAGAACATTCTGATTATTTTAAAGTAACAATAGGCCTACTGCAGTGTAAAAGTCCTGCATTTAGATTTTTACGTGTGGAAGTATTATCAGCAAATTGTACTTAAAGTGCAGTATCAAAAAGAAAAGTATTCACAGCTGGAGAGAAATTGCCCATGTGAGTGTTGTATTATTGTCTATATTATATTATACATTTGTAAGAGGTATTTTACAGTTTGGAGCTGTTTTTAAAGTACTTTATATTCTTACTTTCCTAGTAGGCCTACTTCATATCAATCTATAACAAAAAAATATATTTAATAAGCCTGCCCTATTTTTTCATGTAAAAAAAAAAGAAATCAGCAAAGTAACCACAGTGCAGTGGATTAAAAAGTATGATGTGAGTAGAAGTATTAAACTAGCATGAAATGGAAACACTCAAGTAAAGTAAAAGCGCCTCAAATTTGTACTTCAGTACAGTAGTTGAGTAAATATGCCATTACATTGCACAATGCATCAACTGCGTCAACTAAAGTTTAGAGGCAGGCTGATTTATATTCTTTAAAAACATTTACCAGCAATTATAAAGAAATGATGTCTAATTTAAGCCCCAAAGATTAAGAACCCAGAGAAGGTAGTGTCATCATCTTCATCAGCAAAGAGCCCATTGAACAGCTCTCCTCCAGCCACCTGCAGCCACACCTTGTCCCCCACGTCCAGGTGCATCACAGCGCCCCCTGCTGCCTGATCCTCGCTGCTCTGGTAGTTATCTGTGGTGTGGATGATCTTTGCACCATTCTTCACGAGAGCCACCTTCACGTTTCTGGAGAACACCGTGATGTGGTAGGTGAAGAAATAAGCCCCTGCTGCGGAGCATGTGAATCTTCCTGTCTGTGGATCGTAGTGATTCTGTAAATTGTAAATTATCTTGTCAAACCGGATCGGTGCATTGGCTGCTGGGAGTTTACTTAGTGTTGTGAGTCCAACAGAGAAGGCGCTTTTAGAGATAACGAGGGCATCTCCCTTCTCACCCGTATCACCTTTCTCTCCTTGAGTGCCTCTGTCGCCACGATAACCAATATTGCCTTTGTTACCTGGAAGACCAATATCCCCCTTATGCCCAGGCCTGCCAGGGGGCCCCAATGGTCCCTGAATGCCTCTGTCACCCTGAAGGCCAATTTCACCCTTGGGACCCTCTGGTCCAAGAGGCCCAAAATCCCCTTTAGGTCCTTTGGGTCCAGGCAGGCCGAGCTCTCCCTTATTTCCTTTCAGGCCAATGGGCCCTTGGACTCCTTGGGGCCCCATTTTCCCAGGAGGCCCCCGTTCTCCATTATCTCCCCGTTTTCCTTTGAGCCCTGCTGGACCTACTGCACCTGTAAATAACAAGCATATAATAAACCCCTCAATCATTTTATGCTCACTGTTTAGCCAGGAAAGGTAAAAAAAGAAAAAAAAGAACAATTACAAAGTGACATAAAACAACTAACACAAAATGACCACATAGAGATGCCTAACAACTACAAAGAGACACAAGACAACAAACAAAAAGAGGCTCAACAACTATAAAGTATGTGTGTCTTGCTCCTATGTAGGAAAGATGGTGGGGCCTTGTGCATGTCTGTGCCCAGGGGCCCATTGTCCCATGAAGTAAAGTATATACAGCTGGTACAAATAGATGAATGTTTCAACACAGGCAACTTTACAGATCTGTTTTTTTTTCCAGTGGTGCAGTTAATTCTGAAGATACACACCAGCTTCCCCTTTGTCTCCCTTGTGGCCATCACTGCCTGCTGCTCCAATAGGGCCAACTTGACCTTTTAATGGGTGATTAAAAAAAAAGATTGTTATAAATGGTGAGGTTGAAGCTTAATAAAATATGCATACAGTCAAGTTCTAAAGGAGATGTCTTCTCTTGTAAACTTACCTTGATCACCTTTGTCTCCTCTGAGTCCATCCCGGCCGTCTCTGCCAGGTGCACCATTGTGTCCAGGGTCCCCTGGTATTCCAGGGTGTCCACAAACACAGGCTTTATTTGGGGTTACTTCCTGTGTAACACACCTGACCACCAATAGAAGGAGCAAGAGAGTGACTCTAAAACTCATCCGCAGCATTATACCTGATGCACCTGTCTAACAGAACTAATATCCAACGATGCAAAAGCGTTTAGACTAAAATAAGTTAAAGCCAGTGCATAGTTTGCCCTATAACCACATGCCCTACTCGTACGCCAACACGCAGCAGTGAATCTTCAAACGGGCATGAAGACGAGCACAGCGGAACAAATGACATCAACCAAAGAAAACATAAGCTGGACAAGAACTTTGGACAAGAGTGACCTCAGTCCCGAAAGCTATTTCATTGGTCCGGCTGTGTCTGTGGCTTACTTATTGAGTCTGTCAGTTACACATCACCTGTGCCCCTTCAGATGCTTCTCCAGGCTAATAATAAGCATGAGTGTATGTCAGGGCCAGACATGCAAAAGGCCACATAGTTTCACATGTGCTGCTTTCCTACAGTGCAGCAAGCAGGATATTAAACTTAAGCAAATGATCACATGCTGTCTGCATGGCAGAATATCTTATTTTTAATTGAACAATAAAAAGATGGCATTAGTAATGGATGCCTTAGAATAATATTAGAATTTTTTTTAATGGACAGTATTGTAATGGGTTCTGTTTAATCACTGGATGCTAATAACAAACTAAAATGTTAATTCATGCATGCTTTTCTCATATGTGCTTTTTAAAATGTCAACAGTCAGGAACAATTGACCCCATAAAGTGGACCACTGACATAAAATATGACCTTTTGTGGTCCAAAGCCCAACCTAAATGCAGCTTAGACAAAGGTTTCTGCTTATCTAAATGATAGTGACCTTCAGATGTTAACCGTGTTTACAGTGGACATTTGGTCACTGGGATGGTAAAAGCTATATAAGAAATAGACAACCACAAGTATTCCCAAAGAACAGTACAATATAAGGTTTTAGAAACACTTTGTGGCAGTTTTGGTGTGACTGTTTTTGCTACACCCTCCACACAGGTAAGATCAAATTAAACAGCATTACTGGACCAGAAAGGGGTTTAAAATCTTATTCAAGGTCACTCAGCAAGGCAAAGATTTCCTGGCACACAGGTTTGAATCAGGACAGAGGAACGGTCAACCTAATCATTATGCCGTGCTGCTGCCCCTTTATTAGATTGCGTACGGCGAGGAGAGACCAGAGGGATGGGCGCAAGGGAGGAGCAGTAACATAAAACCAAGATAAGCAAAAAACCCTGAGCACACAGCATACACACCCGACTTCTTATCAAGATACCCAGCTTGTGTGTTACACAGACAGACACAAACACATGTTTACATACTTTATTTTCTTCAATACTTCTTCTCACAAGCCTCCAGATATAAATATATTCAAAAATATAAACATGACAATACATAAAAGTGCACATTCAAGCAATGCCTTTACCTGGCACCAGAAATGGAAACGTCACTGGCATACATGTTGGCTGCTGCACATTAAATTGCATGAAAATGGACACATCATGGACAAAGATGTACTCTAACAAACAAATAACAAGGGCATGGCTCAGAATTAATGAAACTCATTTATAATTTGAGGCCAATATATCAGGACCCAGTCTCTGTAGTCCCATAACCAGGCACATCGTGAGCTTGATTTGGTTACAGAGGATACTGCAACAAGTCTTCAGACAGTCATTGAGTTCCATTAGGTTTAAGGCTACATAATTGCAAAGTAACAGATCATCCTAAAACAATGACTAATGATACATGTATACATGTATACAAATAAATAACATGACGCATGCTGTAACAGTGGCTTACAGTATTTCAGATTTAAAATGTGAATAACACTGATGGCTTGTTTTGTAAAGAGATTGTAATCTTAAATTCTCAACAAGACTAAATTGATGTTGAATGACTTCGAGTTCCACATAATCATTTAGACATGGAAAATAAACAAAGCGGGGGGGGGGGGGGGGGGACAGCACATGGCAAAAGGGAAGAGAGGAACAGGAAGAGAGTTTGAAGATCTACAGCATTTGACATCATTTTTTTTTTTAAGATTTAACACTGTTTGGGAAAGCAGCAATTCCAGGGAAATTGAGGTTAACATGGTAGGTGCTAGAAAGGATATGGAGGATTTGGGGCTACAACTGTTGGTGGTATTAGTAGAAAATAAGGTCTGGAAGCAGGGGAGCAGGTTAGTTAGTAAGTGGTCTACATGATCTGACGGTGCATACCATAGCCCGTCATACCGGCTTGGGAAGCCCCGCGGTTGCTGCCCATCTGCAGGCCGATCAAATTCTGACCTTGGCGGAGCTGCTCTTGGCTGAACTCTCGCCGATACCCCTGGGCTTTCCTATACACGAACAACAGTTACAAGGTGAGGTATATAGAGGCACGTGAAGCATCATGGGCATGCAGTTGTGAAAATAAGGTTTCTCTTTACCTGTGGAACCAGTCTCGGTCACCTCTGTAATGACCGTCGTCCTTAGTGACAGCCACGCTCCCCAGAGCCATAAGAGTTCTTTGCACTGCTGCCATGTCCTTCCCTACAGCCAGAACAAAAGGATCAATTTATCATGACATGTATTGAAAATGGCTTATCAATGTGCAGTAGATGGAATGCAAGTAATCAGGGGTCAAATCACCTTCCCAGAGGTCCACAGTTTGAAATATGTCAGTGGTTGTGACTCCATACGCTTCAGCTGCCTGCAGGAACTGAGAGATCTTCTCCATTTGTTTGAAGGCCATCTGCGTCTCTGGAATCTTCTTGATAGGCTCTTTCCCCCTCGGATAAAGGCTGTTGATAAGCCTACAGAGGATCTGGGACAGAGGAGGTCAGAAATATATTTTAAAGAATTAGTTCTCCCTAAGACTCTTATTTTTCATCAATTGATATTTTGTTAGGGTTGGGGGGGGCATGCTGTTGTCATTGCCTCAAGATAAGGGGTACAAAAATGCATTTGGATTTAGCTGTGAAAACTGATACTGTTTATAACTGTGAGTCATTTCCATCAGTGAAAAATGATGCTTCATGGCTGCATTGCGCTATTGCCTTTTGAGTAACTTGCTGGTGCAGAAAATGATGCCTCTGCCTTTCTCTGAATGGCTTTTTAACATTAGTCAGCTGGAGTGTCAAGTAAGAAGACACTGCAGCATTGTGCAGGATGCATTTTATAATTGGTTGTTAATTAAGTCTTGTCGTACTAAGAACTTTCAGCACGGAGTCTTTTTGTCCATCCAAGGCTCCCAGAATGATTCAGTAAGACAAAACACAGTGCTCAGTTGTACCACTCTTTCAGCTAGACATGATGATAATGCTCTATTATTCCAATTACCAACTATATCTCGATACTGTAAATGCAGACCAATATTATTTACTGAAGCTTTCACAAATAACTGGACACATCTGGTTGCTTATTTTAGCCTGTTTTACTTTGAGGGCTCTTTAAATCTGACAGAGTTCTATTATGGCGTAGCTTAAATAATTCAATGGTAACTATTTTAAGTACTGCAGTCACTCACGGTTCCATCCATCAGCCACTTCTGGAAGTTCTCCCTGCCCGTCTGCGGCCTCTCCAGGTTTCCTCCGCACTGTCCAACTATCCAGTCCACCAAGCGCTGCTCCAGGTCTGGGTCGTACTTCTGCTCGATCTTCTCCTGCACCTCTCGGCTCAGTCCGTAGCTGGGCCCTCTGTTCGCCATGGCAGCTCTCGCAACGCTCTAGTATAGGGTTAGTAGTGTAGCCCTGAAAAAAACATATGATACACATGAGGCAGAAATAGCAGTACTCTGTTACAAACTGCAAAAATATTATGACAAAAAATATATCTAAAATAATATATTTGTTGCAGTATAGCCTTTTTTGTTTTAGTGACTATTTTGTATCCTGATTACATTTCTAACTACAATTCTTTTGATTTATTTTTTCTATATTTTCTACAATTAGATTATTAGAGCATTACCATTATCATAAACCATTATCATAAACCATCACCGTTTGAAGAAGAGCCAAAGAGCCAGGTTTAAATCTCTGCCTTTGCAGCAGCATCCCTGGAGACTGTAGCAGGGAAGGGTGTGGTCCATGGCTGCTGTCCCAAATAGGGACAAGCCCTCTTATTGCTATGGTAACAGTCAAGCCAGTTTCCGGCACGCTGTGTGCAGTGATGCGCTGCATGAGATGATGGCTCGAGTAGTCTATATGACCTCCAGTAAACAGTCATCATGACGAGAATTAAATAATCAAATACAGGTTTATTTTCAGAAAGTTTGCCCTCTTACAGGACATGCATTTATAACAGTTCTATATTTAGCCTGCACTACAGCTTAATTAAATTACGTCAGCCCTCTGTGCCGCATATAAAGGTTTGTGTGTAAACTCTTCATTTCATTGTGTTCACTATATCCGTTGTTGGGCGCAATTCTGTCAGTTATATTCTAAGAAAGTCCCGCCATCTAATGTCACGACATTGCTACGCACCATGCAGCCTTTTAAAACATGAACATTTTGCAAATCCAAAGGCAACTGCGCAAAGCGCACACATTAGCTGCGACACTGAATCGGCTGCATAAACATTATCTCCAAATATGACATGCACACAACGCAGTTTTATTCAATAAAGACTCGACTTACTGAAGAGGAGAGAGCGGTCAGATGTGTCCGAGTCACAGTGTTAATTCCGCTGAGCTGGGCAGGACTGAGGATGCTGAACTGCTGAAGCATCCATGAAGCGCAGCACAGGCGCGTGGGGCCGGGCTGGATCTCATTTGTCCGGGAGGGGCGGGTCACTCGTTTTATATGCCAGCAGCTCCCAACCCAAGGAGGGGTCCCTATAGACTCTGAACACAGAATGCGACGTGACTCCGCTTCCGGACAGTGGTCACTGTGGTGCATGCTCAGCTTTAGCGCATGAAGTGACCCTCCGCCAACTTAAGGCCCAAGACGGTGCCAAATTAATAAAATTCTCCTTTTAAACTCTTGCTTGAGCCTTTAAGTTATACAGGACAGTAACCCACTGTATACAATATTAAAATCCCCCCCTCACCTCCTCATAACTCGTAGAGCGACTTGCTCAATGGCACCTGAGCAGAGGATGTTTGCCTGTTATCTTAGCTGCTTTCACCGGTTAGTCTCCCCCCTGCCTTATTATTGTTTGTTTGGCTTCTAAACAAAGCAAAGACTAAAGCTTATTGTATCATCTGCCTCTTAGTTTCAGGGATGAGAGCCATTTCCTTTCGTTAACTGAATTAGAGGTTTTTTTTGGTGGTGGATAGATGTTTGGGAAAATGTAAAATGCTGTTTGCAGAGTGCTGTGGCTCAATATAGAAAGTATGCCTTATTTTATGCAACAAAGCATTTCCTAGTAAACAAAAAGCTGTGGTGCAAAAATATGCTTTATGTATAAGGGAGCCCATAGTAAAACATCGCCATATGCAATGTCTTTTTGCATGATCTTTTCTGATTGTGGTGCTGTATGCTCCCATAAATTGATGTTTGATTTTAGTTTTGACACAAAAAATGACTGACTACATAGCTCAACCACGAGTTAAAGGTCGCCGCTGCAGTTAAGTGGATCCGAGAGAGTTAAGTGGTTGGTTTCGCCCCATTGAGCATAGTGCAGCTAGTGGCCAATTACATGTTAATAATCAACAGTCCAGTGGCTCCATTCTGCAGGCCTCTCTGTGGCTAAAGGCCAACAGGTATGAGGAGTCATGTAACAGAATGTTCTGCTAACAAAAATAAACCTTACATGGCTGCAGCCTACAACCCTTGGTGATTTTGACTCACAATATACAACTGTGATTCATTGTGTTGACATATTATTATACCTGGCAATTTGCATTTCTGTTCGATGTTTTGTTGTTTACTCCATCTGGACTTGTATAAAAGAAAGGTCCTAATTTTGAAATTAGCAATCAGGATTGTTTTTCCAATCATGGGGACTCGAGTTGGGGTGACTTTCATAAGAAACTCAACACACTCCAGAGCACTTAACTTATAACTTTAAGATAGGATTTTGTAATTTACCGGCAGCTCTCAATTACCTACAATTGTAAATACTTTTAGAACTTTACTGTATTATGTATGCATTTCAATATCAACAGCACTGTATCTTAATTCATAAAGACAGTTGTTTGTCAGCTGATTATGTGGTGTTAGTTGTGGTAATAAACTGAGACCTGCACTCTAGTGTGCAGAGGTTTTATTGGCCAAAAACGGGTGAAAAGTGATTAAAAAAGGCACAGGAAAACTATGCAACTAAGTAAAGAGGGAGGGGTAAACAGTCAAACAGTAAGAACGGCGGCCGGGACAGCAGCAACAGTGGACCTAATAAAGGCCAACACAACACTCCATATAATACATAACCTTGAACACATACAAATGCAACCTGAAGATATAAGGGAACAGCTAGCAGGGAAGCTCCCTTTCAATATAGTTTGCACTGTAACGGCATGTTGAAATGACAGATGAAGTACGGGGAGAATAACAGAGATTGATAAAAGGTCATATTTGGCAGAGAAACATGCCATTGTTTGGTAAATTGCTTGAGGGTTGACTTCCTAGTAAACACAGTCCGTCTCTCCTTATCTCAACAACCTCTCAAGCTCCCTCCCCCACCCCTGCCTCAGACCAGAGTGGTCAGCTTGTCTATGAGATCATCAATCGTGTAGACCATGAGCTTGATGTCGTCCCTCTCAGACATGCGGTGCTGGCCATGTCGCCGAAGGATGACATCCACATCCGGGCTGAGGACGCGTTCTGCAACCTGCATGGAGATGTGCCAGGGGACGTCCTCATCTTTGAGCCCATGAATGAGCCGTACGGGACAGGTGATGGGGATGGGACTCTGGAGGACACAGTGATTTTCTGCCTCTCGCAGAAAGTCCATGCTAAACTTGTAAAGACCGTCCTCTGAGTGTTTGGTGGGCAGTGTCCACTCCCCCTTCTCCTCAAACTCCTTGCGTGTCTGCACATTCAAACATGGACAAATCCAACTCACAAAAACATTTAAATGAAAATTCCTGCAAAGTATGTCTGGGCGGTATGTCCTAAAATGTATAACCCAGTATAATTTGAAGCATGGATGGTAACAGTATATATCAAGGTATATTCGTTTTTCTTAAAGTTTCAATATAAATGCTTCTGAAGGGGTAAAGCACTGGTGTGGCAACTGCATGGCAGATATTACTGTACTCTTAACTAGGACATATTTCACATATAATGAGCTTTTTTTTTTAATAGCCTACTGTAAAATAACAGAATGCTTAAAAAGCGTGCATGCGTGTGCGCAGCATTCTGCATTCCTGATGATACAGTGCGAGCCTCAGCTTGGATAGAGAGAAGCAACGCCTCTCTGTCACAATATGTCTGATGTTACTGATAACAACAGCATGTCATATTCAGCAATAAAACTTGTGCGCCCTGTACTGGTTAACAAAACGGGCTGCCGAAGTCTCTCCAAGGAATAATGTTACAAAACTTGACAGGTTAGCCAACAAGCTAGGCTAAACAGCTGGTAGGACCGTAATGAGCTGCTATATGAGATACGTAGCACATCAGTAACGTAACACATCAATGTCAGGCCTATCCTGTAGCATAAATAGCAGAGAAACAAAATGCCACATGTAGTAAGCTCTGGCGGCACAGGCTGGCTGAGTCCTTCCCGACTCATGAGGGTTCTACCGGTCAGCACGGTATAGTCAAAATTCATACAGTAGGGCAAATTCATACCGGTGTACTTTATATGCTGTTTATACTGTCCACCCCTACTGCAAAGCCTCAAACAGAATGACCAAAACAATTTGATATATGTGATAATATCATATGTTCTTTACCTCCAGAGAAAGAGAGTTGAACGATGTGACAATGTGATCAGCGGCAGTGGAGATGCCCACCAGTGCTGCAGTCTTCTCTGGTCTTGCAATGGCTGCCAGCAGCATGAACCAACCGCCTATACTGGAACCCACCATTATCTACAAGGAAACAAAAACACCAGCAATAGACTGTAAATCAAATTACCAACCAATTAATAAAAAATGAATTCAAAAGCTCATTAAAAACACTCCATATAGACAACACCAGACTCATGCAGTATAATCAAGGCAGTGGAAGACTAATGACACCACATGTGTGGTAGCACAGTGCCACCTTCTGGAGATATGGTGGAACATGCAATGATATGGAGGATGAAAGAATTTAATTAATTCCAATTATATTATTGATTCTGCTGTTGTCCCGATTCTTTTTTTTGGTTCTCTAATAAATCTTTTTTTTTGTAATTTGTTGAGTACAAGATGAGGTTTTAATACAGGTTTTATAGTGTTCATTTTATCGCTTGATGGTGAACAAATAATACAAAATACAAACATTTAAAGTCCCCCTTCACTCAAAAATGTGTTTTGCTTATTGATAATTCACTTGGATGTTTGAGCTTCAATGTGCAGAATGATACATGTGCAGAGATGAAGAATGAGTAGATGTAATTTTAAGAGTTTTTAACCAAGGAAGAACTTTTTTTGTGGAAAAACTTTATCAGACATAAATTATTATTCAAAGCAGCATGTTTTATATGTCTTAAATGTTTGGAGGGGATTTTTAAGCAAAAAACAAACAACTGATCCACTAAAAACAAACATTTGCTAATGTTAATTCACCAGTGGAACTACAGCCTGTGAATAACAGAATATTTATATTGTATTTGCACAACACAAATTTTCCATTTTGGTTTATCTTTTCAGACTGCCTGTTGTGGCTCTGATGTTTGAGAATCCATCTATGAGTATCTAAACATTTTTACTGGTTAGTTTTTGTATCACGTTAAGAGGATGCACCACTTGACTGTAGGTTATTGAAAACATCATATTCTTGTAATTTAATACATGCATATTGAACAACAACCCTGTAACTGTAATGTTGTGTACACACCAGACGCAAATAAATCAATTCGCACAAATAATTACATATAAAGTCAATGTAAAGACGTGGTTAGACGTGAGTTACGGTCGGGCGATGCAAATGATGCAAATTCGCTCATTTGCTTGAGTTGAAAAACCTGAACTTCTGCAGCGACCGCACGAATGAAGCGAGTCAAAACAAAAGATTCCAGCGTCCAAACTCACGCAAATTAAGCGAGTCGATTATTTTATTTGCGTCTGGTCTGAACACAACATAACACTTGATTGAAATCGATGTTTTGCCAGTCTTAAGCCGCTTTCACACTGAATGTAAAAATAATTTTCGCCTCGCTTTACTCGCCCGAGATTCACCGCGGAATGTATAGTATTTACTCGCGGGCGTCGCTTTTATCGCTCGCACCGGAGAGGAGGGAGAGGAGGGAAATTCATGGGAAAGCCGGCCGGCCGGCGGTTGTGCTAACTTGGGCTAATGCTAGTGCTAACTTGGTTCATAGTAAAGTACAATCGATAGCTGTAATCAAGTTACAGACACATATTTTCAGAACTTACCAGGTAGTCCAACTTCCTCCCTTACTTTTCTCCAAGCAGCGACCTTTTTCGTCCGGTCTCTGTAGTAGTACGATGTACTATCGTACAGCTCCGGGTGCCCACAGATCACCACAGTTAGTTTCTCCCCCATGTTTGATTCAACCACGTCAGGACGTCAGTAACGTCGGGAGAAGAACCTCATCGCTGATTGGCTATCGCGACACAGCGTCACGCGAAGTTCTCGCTCAACGTTAGCTTGTTATGCTAACCTCAGTACATGTTGCTAACGGCACAGGGCTAAAAGTCACTACAGGGAGTCATCATGACTAAACATTAGCTTAAAATAAAACAGTATGTTGATTTAATAAATGAGAAGGCCATCCATGCACCGCAAAATGACCACAAGCAAGGAAATATTAAAAAGCCGTTATTATAGTTACATTAAAAAAGCCAACATGTTTATGTAACAGACAACATGGGTGTGGCCTCACCTTTATAGTAACAACAGCCAATAGGAGGCAGTCACATGAATTGAGTGATAAAATAAAATCACAAGTGAAGCATGAAAATAATGAAAAAATAATGAAAATATGAGAAAAATATTGTATATATATATTTTATATATATATATATATATATATATGAAAAATATATATACAGTACATATTATCTATAAAGACATGAAATGAGATAACACAGACCTAATACAATTTAAATACATATACGTATAGCATATGTGGAATATAGGTACCCAAAAAGCATATTTCGTGCTGTGAGACGAATCCAGCAAACCTCTATCAAAAATGTTTCCAGGAAACGTGCAAAATCAATATCCTCATTCAGACCAGGACACTTTAATGCATCCAGTGGATGGATCCAGAATGTGGTTGAGTTTCTGTGTCCTGCCTCCACCTGACCAAAGGTTTGGTGTGTTTGAGCCTCAGTGCAGCAGAGCATCATCAGCATTGTGATATTCACTAAAATATCTAGTCATGGGGTAATCCTGGTTCCTAATCCTAACAGCATATTTATGCTCAGCCAGGTGATCCCTCAAGCATCTTTGTAGTATTTTAGTGCAGACGCTGTAGAAGTAAATGACAAATGTAATGTTACAGTTAATGAAATCACTTTGTTTACAGATGAAGCCACATATAACTTCCCATGCATCAGTGACAGGACCTTGCCTGGTCAGTGGCTGGAATTAAATTCATTTAAATTTAAATGTAAAATGTTTTTTTATGAAGGAAGCACCATATCATGGTAACAGCCTGCAAATGAATTGGTGTGTTTTCAGTGGAATCCAGACACAAGCTGTCAGGAAACAGGAGGAGGGGGGGGGGGGCCTCCCAGTGGCTGGGGGTGAGCTGGGAACAGGCTGGGAACAGGCTGGGAGGGGACATTTTAGATGGCTTCATCTGTATAACTTCTGTTTGTGTTAAAGTGCTTGTTGTTGCCACCTGTTGTGTCGTGTTTCTGTACTGGAAACACGATATGTTCCTGCAGCTGTCAGCGATCAGGACTGAGCACTCGTCTCTTGAATCCAGACCTGACTCCACACTGGAAGAAGGTCTGGATCCAGTGTGCTTTCAGCCTTACTTCCTGTGCGGACAGGAAGTGTGTGTGTTTCCGTTCTCAAAGTGCCTTCGCTACGGGAAACAAATAACAGCCTCCGAGTTATCAACCTACACGCTGAAAAAGAGGAGTTTTGAAGATGTGGATGATGTAATAAAGCAGTCCTGCTCTGTTCTTTCAGTGGGACGCCTCCATGAAAATGATGTAAACATATACTTTGTAGATCTTTACAATCATTCACGGATGACTTCCCCTGTAAGCAACTCTCGACAGAGTTACAGAGCGAGATGACGAGGGCTGTCCTCGACTAAAGAAATCCTTAGTCGACTAACACTCATACGATCGATTAGTTGATTTAACGGACAGATCTGTAAAACTGAGCTCCTCCACAAAGAATCATATGAAAACATCACTTTAAATCTTGTGTTTACCAGAGATGTGCTCAGAAGTTTCTTGGAAATAATTCATTCAGCATGAAAAAATGCATAAAAAACGACTAATCGACTAAAGAAATCGTAGTCGACTAAAACCAAAATGATGGATTAGTCGACTAGTCGACTGAGGGGGGGCGGGGGGGGGGTCCTAGAGATGACTCACCCGTTAACTTTTTCCATCAACATCTCTTTGTTGTATCACTGCTAAGAATACGACACACACACATCCAAAAGAGATTTCGCCAGCCACTAACAGCTATTTGCAAGAACACTGCTGGGTGTGCACTTTTGTGTGTGTGTGTGTGTGTGTGTGTGTGGTTTTCTCCACCTCTCCTCTTCTGTCTCCCTCTTTTGCTTTCATTGTGCAGTGCTATACCGTAGCCTCCTGCTGCATAGAGTAGATTTAGTCATTAGTCTCCCTCTTTCTCCCTCTCACTCACTCACTCACTCACACACACTCACACACACACACACACACACTGAAACACTTGCGCATACTGAAGTACACACTCACTGAGAAGTGGTGGCTAAGCAGGATTTTACACAAACGGAGCGGAGAGGAAGAAAGAGAAGTCAAAGGGAGAATAAAAAAGGGTCAGAGGCGCACACACTGATGTGATGGTGAGCTGCTAACCGACGGATACGCAGTCGCTCGCACAACTAGTGTTTAAAGTACAGCAGGCGTGTGTTTCTGTGCTGCAGGGGAAGGCACTCAGCTGTCCAGTCATCATGATGATGTATCTGTGGGTAAGTTGTATCCGTGTGTGTGTGTGTGTGTGTAATCTGCTTTTTGAGGGTTTCCTTTGTATATTTGCTCTGTTGTAAGCGTGCTGCAGAAAGTGTTTTTGTTTGTATAAAAGCCAATTTGTTGTTTGCTGTGTGGTGTGAACATGTTATAAAAATAGGGCCTGACCCATATGGAATTTTTGAGGCCGATACTGATTTTTGATGGGAAAAATTAACCGATTACCGATAAAGCGAATTCTTGAGCTGGAATGAAAATAGTGGACTTTGCACCAATATGACGATGCAGAGGTACTCAGAAGGCTGCTTTCTTCAACAAATAACTTTAATAAAGAATATTTCACATTAGTATATATTATTATACATTATAGGCCTACATGTATTACACTGTAAAACAATTGTAGAAATGAACACTGAGAAAATACAGAATAAAATGTAAAAATACAGTAAAACTTAGTGGTACTGTCAGTCAATTTCTGACCATTTAAATAAAGAACTATGTAATGACACCATTTCTAAATCAACCCAAGCATCATTTTCTGCATTATATGTTCTGCATAAAAAGTTTTCAGTGTGTATCGGACAACATACACTCGGGCTGCACAATATAACATTTTAATCACAATATCAACACATCGAGAAAGACATAGTTGAAAATATCTGGTACATCATACAACGATACATCT
>JAOVVB010276005.1:0-17713 GCA_028570985.1 Heterobranchus longifilis | reverse complement strand
CAATGGCGTGAGTAATTAACGTTATGTGAATGGAAACACATCCAACATGCTAACGCACATCCGACAGCGTCACTATCTCCGTGCAGCTGATAGACTGCTGTGAGACTTCCATATGCACACTGTTGCGGCATTTTCCCTGCAAATCCAGACTTAACGTTACCATCTTGCACTAAACAAAAAACCTGAAAGCTGGCTGGCTGTTAGTTTCGGAAGCACTTGATTTCATATGCAAGTTTTCTATGAGCGGAGCACGCATTTTAAACATCAATATCCTAGATGATCATGTTCATTTAATTGTGGGAAGCCAAAATCGTGTTCGCAATTAAAATTCAATTAATTTTGCTGCCCTAGTGGGAGTAGTTCAGCAGAAAGAAAATAGTTCCTACATGAAAGTGCCGTGGATTATCTTGATTAACCGGGTCATGATTTCTGAAAAGAGACATTGCTGTTGAGTTTTTCAAATGTATTTTTTTTTGTTGGCGCTTTGAGAAGTACAATATAGTTCCATTTTATTGGAGAGAAGGCAGACATCTTTACGGTCGATATCTCCAACACTCTACAATCTACATTGATAAATAGCACTGCAGGTAAGAGGAAGAGTATGTGTTTTTGATTTGGGGGTGAACTGTCCCTTTAAAAGGTTAGAGTCATTGAGTAAGATTGCCTTGTAGTTGAAGGTATAGATTGACATTTTGGGAAATAATTTGCTTCCCTTCAAGTTAGATGAGGAGATTGATAGCTCAAGTTGTGTTAAATATGTAGCAGGAGCCTCGAGGCAGTTAGCTTAGCGTTGTCATAGTCTGGCTGTGTGTGCAGATGCACGCACACTTTCTGTGCTCAGTGATTAAGAGGATTTTGTTGTCTGGGTTTTTGGTTTTCTGTTGCTACGGATAAAAGAGGTTGCAGGTTATAGTGTTGCGTACCTACGTTCATATATATATTCTTAGACGGTTTGATTATTTATTATTAAGAAGATTGTGTTTTCTGGGTTTTTGGTTTTGTGTTTGCTGTTTTTCCTCCTGTGTTCCCATCTACACACCTGTTCTGAGTCAGCCTCGTTAGTCCTCCCCTGCTCCACTGTTCTCAGCCAATCAGCTCCCTGCCTGGTCTCTAATCAATGCATTCCTCTCCACCTGCACTTCATCCCCTCGTCAGAGTAGTTGTATATAATACGGCATCCATGTGGTGTTGGAATAATCGGAAAAATGAATTCCCGACTGGGAAAAATTCATGTCAACACCCCCTCGAGAAACAAAAATGTTGGTACATGACTTCATATTACACGTCGGACAAAAGTAAATATTGGGTTGATGGTCAGAAACTTTTTATTAATGCTTGTATTGCATGTAATAGGCCCTTTTCACAGCAGCCATTTTGACATGTCATCGCAGGGTAAACACAGGTGTAATTAATAACATTAATTATGGCCCTGTTTGCTCTTCATTGTCCCCCAAATCCTGGACACAGCTATCAACAATGGGACCATCCGAGGAGCGCACGTATGCAGCATTAGTCCTGGTTTTCAGTTCAGTCTTTGTTGGATGCTGCTGGAATAGAAAGGAAATCTGAGAAAATTGACATCATCAGAAGATTTTTAGGTGTTGTGGGGGTTTGTGGAATAGATACTTATTCAGTAAATGAAGATTTTAGTTTAAATCCAGTAATTGCCGGTAATGTAACTTTTGGATGCCAACCGCCATTAAAAACCAACGAAGAAGAACGTCTTTGTCGAGTCCTTGGTTTCGTTTTGTTGAGACGGTTTTGCGTGAACCTTGAAGTTCCTGTTGCCTGCAGTCTCCTGTGTTTGTGTCCGTCTGCGCCGCTCTTCACGACAAGCTTAGCACAAAGAGAGGAGGCCACGGTAGCCTCGCTCTGTCTGAGGTTCAAAAATCAGCTTGAAATGTTACATTTTCTTTAATCCATACACAAACAGGAAGGTTAAAATGACACGTTGTAGTTTTACCTGGATGTAACAGCATCTGGGATCTTCTCATCTGACTCTCGGAAAGAATGTAAATAAGCATATTTCCAAACATGTTGAACTTTTACTTCAAAAGAATGTGTGTTACTTTGGTAAGACATATGCTAAAATTGGAGTGTAGACTCTGTGACGCTGTCACAACGTCACATCTGTTGATTTTCGTGGAAAATTCGACCCAAATCCTCCACATGCCCACAGCGCCCACAGGCTGTTACAGGCAGAGAGAAAGTTGGGGATGGTCCCATTTTTTTTAGGTTAAATTACAATCCTTTCACCCAAGGGCAATAAAAAAACGATTAATAAGAAGTTACACACTCCTTTAAAGATGAATTATATAATTGTGAGTAACGGCGGTTCTCCTCAAACAACCTCTCTTCAAAGCGTCCGTTTTGATACGATCGTCTTCTTTTCTTCTTCTTCTTCTTGGCAAACCAGTTAGCGGTGCATACAGAGTAGTTACTGGATGTAACCCCGGTTCTATGAATCCGTACAGAGCTCTCTGCATACAGGAACAACAGCTTGCTATGCGTACGGGGCGCGGGGGTCACTTTTTGCAGGCAGCACGCGCTTTCGAGTCGCGGTCATGGACAATGACGGTATTATCCACAGACGTGGAAAGTATAAATTGTCCTTTATGAGTCCTCTTGACTCCCCCCTAACCTTCAACAGGCTGAGGACCTGGTGTTAAAAGTGCTCCATGTACTTCGACAAACACCTTTATTAACGTTTTAAAGCCCATCATTTTGAGGCATTTCTCTGAAATTGGCCTGTTAAGAGCTACTCTTAGCCTTAAGATGTTTTGTGTGTGTGGCCCCCTGCTCTCCACTTGACGTCCTCTAAAATAATGCGTGCCAGCCCAAGCTGCCTCGGAGCAAAAGCCGCGAGATGAAGGGTCCGGCGAGGCGCTCGGAGCGAGGCCTTTTTTTCCAGAAACTAACTCGCTTGATGGGGGATAGTTTTCTCAGGGGGGCAGGCTAAGCCTCTCTTTTCACCTGACGTGTTTTGCTTTATCAGGTTTTACCTCTTATCAAGTCTCTCGCCGGGATAAGTGTCACATTTTTGACATTTCGTTTTCATGAGCAGGAGATATGAAATATGATATTATTTGTTGTTCCGCGGAAAATTCATTTCGCGAGACCTTCACATCATAAATGGGGGGAGGGGAAGCGGATCCTGGCAGTCGTTTTGGATGTTGAATAAATGCTGATTCGACAGACTGCACCATCGCTGGAAAAGCCATGTAAATGTAGCGCCGGAGTGAAAGTCGAGACGACATCTGCAGTCATCCATAGCTGCTCCTGGCATCGTTTTGTGGAATCAGGATCTACTTTAAATACCTCCCTCTCTCTCTTCAGTATGTTTAAAAAAAAAAATGTTTGGGTTGATTTCCTGTACGTCATTTCAGTGAAAGCACATTAACAGCTTTTACTTTTTACGCATACATTCGGGTACTTTAAACCATGTGGACATCTTAGACCAGATCACTTTGCACACCGGAGTTCTCAGCTCACAGCACGATGCATTACATTAATACAATCTTATTTTCTATTTTTTAATTATATCGGTTAATAGCACATTCATATATTGCACATTCCTGTCAATATTCCCTGTATATATATTCTCTAAATTATGCAGCTCTCATACAGAACGTACTGTTTACATATTCCTACTGTAATATTATTTATACTTAATTCCCAGACTTAGTTAATCATGCCACATGTCTTTGGAGCTTTCTTTCTTTTTCACTTGTACATATGCTCTTTGCTTTTCTTGTTGTTGTCTTTTCTTTGTTTATGTATACTCTTTGTTTTTGTGTTCAAATTCCTTGTACGTAAAAACGCAATAAATCCAATTCTGATTTATTAATTCTAACAGTGCTGCAGTATTAGTCCTCAAATCTACAGGGCAGAATGAAAACAGGCACAGCTTTATTATTTCCCCTGTAGCAGACTGTTCTCCTCTCGCTGTCTTTTTTTTTTTTTTCACCTTTTGCAACAGTGCAGCGAAGCGCCTGCATATTTAACTCCGCAGAGTCCGCTCTTAACTCCCGCCTCTTTTCCCCCGTCCAAAGGGCCGAACCTATTCTGACCCGGATGAAGGAGGATCACACCCGCATCATCCTGCCCGCCATAGACAACATCAAGTACAACACGTTTGAGGTGCAGCAGTACGCCAACGCCGCCCATGGCTACAACTGGGGGCTGTGGTGTATGTACATCATCCCTCCGCAGGAGTGGCTGGACAAGGGCGATGAGACGGCCCCGATCAGGTGAGGGCCTCGGCTGGCAAACGGCGTCCATTATAGATGAGGATGTTTGATGAAATATGGATAGCCTCAGGATATGACTTATTCATGTGTGGAACCATCAAACTAAGGTCCTCTGTAGTCCGGCCGCGCCACCCAAACACACAAATACAGCCCAACCCGCACAAAGCCGTCTAATTACCATGATGAATAACTCCATTCTGATGCAGGATCACGGGGCCACAGCGATGCGGTGTCATTAGTGTAATTGTGTGTTGAATATGAGCAGGGCATTCCATTATATCCACCGCTGACTGGAGGACGGCACCGGCTTGTATCATGTTTCTGTATAATCCGAGAATTGATTCTATGAGTCCCTACAGTATGTGTCCAAATGTCTCCCATATTGGACTTTAATGGACTGAGAAAGACCTACGGAGGACCGCGAGGGTCACATAAATAGTTATACAGCATTTCATCGATTAATAATTAATTGTACAATAAAAATAGGCATTATTACATTTGTTTTACAAACTAATCTATGAATAAATAGACTAAATTACAATGTAATTCATTATTTGGTATTTTAATGGGCAATAAGAAGAGGAATTATAAAAAATAATTTACGAATGGAAATATTAATCCATCATAAAAAGGGATTTGCAAAAACAAGTAAGTATGTCATTTAAAAATACATAAATTAATTCATAAATAAATAATGGAATTTAAACATCTTGCTGGAAATGCAGTTTAAAAAGAGAAATAAATAAATGGATCCACAAATTGAATTAAGGGAAGTTTCCTTTTTTTTTTTTCATTTGCATTTCCCTGCAGCTTTTCCTTTTCCTATTCGATTTGCTTCATCATTTAGCCTTTCCGTGACACTTTGGGTCTCGCGCTGATGTAACAAGCTCTCTCTGATTGGCTATCACCTGGCAAACCACGCCCACTTCTGTATGACGAAAGCCTCGACGCACAGTCTACACAGGACTACAGAGTCCGTCCTATTAAAGCATTTCAGTTCTGCTGTGACTGACACCAGCAAAATGTGGTTAAAAAACTTCTGTTTACAGTATATATCTGCATAAAATTGTGACCAGACGAGTCAAAATCTTTGCTCCTGAAAAAGAAGAAATTAGTATTTTATACAGAGGACTGACTCGAAATAATGAATGAATCAAAACAGTATTTCTGTTTAAAAATAGAAACTCACCGGCAGTGATGGGTTGCACAATAATTAATGCCCGAAATGCTCATTATACTGAATTTAATCGAGACAACGCGCAAACACTGGAGCTGTGGTCAGGATTTCTGGATACTGCCTTAACAGTAAGAACATCATACATCATTCAACATAGAGGATTACCATGGTTTTGTTGCCACGGCAGCACGGCTGAGCCCCCATTAACATGAAGGCACAACAACAGAGAGACAGCAGTAGCTGGAATGTGTTCAAAACCAGCAAGAGAGGTGTACTAGCTGCAAAAATATGTGATGTCTTTTATTGATACCCGGTGATAATATTCAATATCTCTGGCTGGGCTCCATTCTGGAATAATTTAGAGCAAAATATGAGAGAGAGAGAAAAAAAAAAAAACAACAGATAAAGATAGGTGCAGTGTGCACATAGCAAATGTAGTCATGCCTATTAAAATGTCCTCTAGCTATAGCTGCCCCCTGGTGCAGGGTTAACACTACTAGCTGCCCCTGAGCTCCGATCTCTGTGATGAAATGAATAAATGCATTGATCTCAGTGGCTCATGCAAGGAAGCAATTGGCACTGTGAAAATATATGAAATATCATGACTGGATTGTCTTATGATCTGGGCATTTAAAAACTCTTCATATGCGGCTTTACATGGAGGAACTATAGAACCTGTAGTTCCAGATAAAGCTGGTTGCAGGAGCAAAGTGTGTGAGGACAAGCCAGAGCCAACATGGAGTAACGGAGCGATTGTTTTTCATCTTTTCCATATTCATGGCTCTGCTGGATTGCAAATGGCTGTGGGCGTGGTGCACCGCTATACGGCACTTTTAGTGCTGTAACATCTGGAGAAATATACCGGCATGTGGAAGGTTTCAGAATGTTTTTAATAGAAAAGGAAATATTAACCTCAAATGTAATACTTGGCTGTTGAAGTGTGAGTGATGGCCCAAAGGTGGCCAACAACCCAATCAGCTTCAGACTTATCAGGACCCTGAAAGTATTCAGCATTTTTTAGGAACCATGGAAAATGTCAAAAAAATAAAAATAAACAGGGCTGTACCCCACTCAGAATGGTGTCAGTCGAATCAATACGACAATTTGACAATTTGTTCTGTGGTGTAAGTCTGTTTTATAAGCCTGTTTTTTACAGTGTATTACAGTTTGCGCATGGTGTGCAGCTTGTTAGACACTTTGCCGCATGTAGATAAAGGCAACAGATGCAGACCGCATCTCCTCTCTCAGTTAAGCAGCACTTTATTAATCTGCCAGATTTTTGAACGGGGTTCAGCAGGAGACTGACAGCCAAGTTCACGTAATATAGTAAACAAACCAAGTTAGCCCTCAGAGCTAATGCATGCTAACTAAGCTAACAACGTGCAACAACATTTTTTTGCGGACACAAGGTATCAAAGATAATCCAGACACTATATGGTATTAAGTTGCTGTGGGCTGTAAATTCACAGACTCACGCTGGGATGGGACGCAGGTCCACGGCTGACTGTAACGTCTCCTCCTCCTCAGCGTGTTGAGTGTGCTGCGGAAGAACTAGTATTTCCTGATTTTGTTGCTTCACAATAAAAGCTTTTAAATAAAGTAACAGGGCACTTTTATTGTGAAGAATTTATAGAAAATTAAAAGTGTTTTCTACCGCTCCTACCGCTCTACAGCCCGTTGTACCCACTGCACACTGACAGAAAAAATAAAAATAAATAAAAAATAAATAAAAATAAATAAACGACGGCTCGTCTTGAATAATCTCCGTCGACTTGAGGGGTGGGTTTCCGGGGGCAGCACTACATGTGTGTAAAAACTAGTGCTGGTGCACCAAGTAATTTTGGTTGGATTCAATTAAGCACATGTAGAAATATACTAAAAGAAACAGCACAATTTATAAAAAATAAAGCTTAAGTTAAGCAGACACACATGCATGCTACAGTGTACTAGTATAAGTCAGTCAAACCACAAAGACAAAGACAAATGCAATTCTACAGCTGAGCCAACATGAAGAACGTGAAGAAGTGACAGCCATGACACCATGACATAGTCCGATTACCTCAATATTGGCAGTTAATATTATGGACTCCTTCTGCCAACCTGTTTCTTGCAGTAACATTGCAAATCGCTCCCTTTGTTCTCTTGCTTATAATGTAAAAGTGCATTAAAATGCATGGTGCGGTTGCCATAAATACATATCAATGACAAATGCCAGCCGGGTAGATTAGTGTGCAGTTTTGATCGCTGTCAAACCCATTCTCTATCAGCTGGAGCAGAAGCTATAAATGAGGCTCATTGTTTTGGGCTTAGGTCAGAATATGAATTGTGCATGATGGGTACACACTAGAGAAGAAATCTCCCATAATCTTCACCTCGAGTTAATTACTGCAGACAAACATTATGGATCGCCAGAGACTCTTATCACCGACTGCTTGAATACAGAGGAGATTTGCCCCACATCTGATATGATTTTAAGCTCTAAGTAATCTTTGCAACAAAACAATCTGTTTGCCCTATTGTCAAATTTATCCCCTTTTCCATGAGCCGATCTGAAGGAGATGGATGTACATTCTCACTAATTACAGCAATTATTACTCAGCGATGATATAACAAGCTCTCAAACAATTACCCCTTCTCCCCTTCCTCTCTCTGTCTCTTCCTCCCACACAGTCTCAGTACAAGTATTTCACTGCACAAATATATGCTTGCCATTTATTCCACCTCATAAGGAAAAACTACAAGCATATCATTCATTATAGTGCACGCCAACATAGAAACTAAACACGACCAGCACCAGGGAGCCAACTCAGTTCCTGCTGAGCACAAGATGTTGGGATGGTGACACTCTCTATTATGCCAAATTTACAAGACTGCTGACTAAACCTCTGCTTATGCCTTACATACACAGAAAAAATGTACTCCCTGGTGTGCAGAGAGGCATCCACCTTTAACATACTGTCGGGCTTTACTGACTCTACTGTCACTGCAGAGGCAGTGTTCAATGAACTAGAATTCTTATTCCTGATTTAACAAAGACATGTTTACTAAAAATACATCCCTATTTGCAGCGATATCTATGGGGGGAAGTTAAAGGCTATATGTACCCACACTCCCAGCTCGGAGCTACCAAGTACAAACACTACAGCCTTGTGTCTTGTTGGCCTCAGAGCAGATCTACTACTGCAGTTTCTCCATGCCTTGTTTAATGCCCTGCTCAGGGGCATTTCAGCTATGCTGGATGACAGAGGGGAGATCACTCCTCTATCAGCTCCCTGACCAGATTTGCTGCTGCTGAAGCAGCACCATTTCTTAGCACGAGCTGGACCACTGCTGTGCCATGCATGGCTGAAAAAAGCTTCTTTCCACTGATAGACACTTTGACACTGCATGTTTTTACACACCTTGTTCTCAACATGCAGTATCATCCACTACATTTTGATGCGAAAAGAGATGTTTGGAAAACAATATTCAAGAAGTGATTCCTCTCTAGGAATAGTTGGACTCTCATCAAAGTGCTCTCCTTCAGTTAGTTTCTGTCTCCAGCCAGCAGTATGTGTGCCACATGGCAGAGGCTGTTGAGGGCCTGTGGGGGAGTGAAAAGTGAGTACAATGGACAAAGGCATGTGTGGCACCTCACATCCATTTCTTCTCTTCCTCGCAGCTATTATTGTATGAAAGTGCTGTCGACAGCTTTTGCACTGCACCGTGCATTCTCAAACAATAGGAAACTTACCTGCCTTGTGCAGATGGAAATGAGGCCTCCAAAATAAAATAAAAGATCCATATCAGCAAGGATCAGGAAAGGATATCCTTAGATCTTGAAACTCACTTTTATCACTCTACAATTTAGTACACAATACTGTATAATGACTTATGTCTGCAAACGCTTTGTTTTGCAAGATATTTTTCATAATGGATGTACATTCTGACCTCAGGGTTGTACAATGGTGCTAAAACCCTGCACTAAGAAGGTCCAGTCTGGTGATTACTTCCTCGTCAAAGGAGTATCATTGTCATCCAAATGAACACTAACATATTAAAATGGGATAACTTTTGCCTGACAATGTTGGTAATCTGGTAATGTTAAATGCCATGATAGTAGTTTTAGGACTGGAACTAAAGGTCATTTTCATTGCATTTCATTAATTCTTTTTTTAAAAGATAGATTAACAATTGAGTCCATAAAAATTAAAATAAATTAAAAATTAAATAGTGAAAAATTCCCACCACAAATAGGTTACCAGAGGCCCAGAGTGACATCTTTAAATGGTTTGGTTTGTTTTGCCAATAGGCCAAAACTTAAAGATATTACAATTATATCAAAAAGAGAAGCAACAAAACATCTGATTTGAGAATCAGGAGCAAATGGAATGTTTGGCATTTTTGCTTGGTAAATGACAAATTAGTGCTGGGTAGTATGACTAAAAAATTGCACAGTATTTTTTAAGATTGTGGCAGTTTCATGGTAAATCTTTTTTTTTTTAATGCATGATTGGCTTTATTATAGGTTTATAGTGGCTTATTTTACTGTCGAGCAGAGCATTATAACATGCCGTTCGGCAGTGTAATTTTGTAAATGTATAATTATTATTGTTATAAATTGTTTGTGTGTCACAAATTATTGCGTGCCATGATGTTTTGCTCTGTTAAAGAGAGTTAGATGTGGGTTATTAATTGTTGTGTTAAAAGTTGCAACCGTTGAAGGGTATGCAGTTAACAGGGGTCCTCTATAAACATATTTTGCTGCCTATTGGAGAGTTACAGCAATCGTTTCAGCTATACACCAGTATGGCAGTATATGAAAAATTCATATCATATGGGAAATAAAAACCGGCATACCGGTTCATCCAGTATACCACCCACTATGATGAATGAATGAATGAATGAATGAATGAATGAATGAAATGTAGTAATCCTATATCATTTCTGTCAGATTCCATACATATTTTAAATGTATTTGGGAATTATATCAAATTGGACATGACTACAACTGACTAAAACCTAAACGGGAGTTCACTGAGAAACGCAGGTTATTCGCTTGTTAATGAGGACATACTCTGTAATATTCTCTGATGTGACCTGGAGTGGAACTGCTAAATCGGTTCAATAAAAATGATATTACTGTACCTCCTCTAGTAATACTGAAAGACAAGACAAGATCATTTTCCAAAGATAAGCTCCAAAAATAAAATAGTTGTTTTATTCCTCGTCATAAAGCTCATTCCGCTTTCCTAACATGAAGCACAAGTTGTGGACTTAGTGGATATGGCTATACTGGATATTTGAACCCAGATGGATGGACAGCTTTATTCATCCTCTTGTCCCTGGTTTACAGTGCAGCCCAGATTGTGAAGGATTAAAAGATTTGCCATGTGGCCTTCTTTCTACTTTCAAGGTTTACGTCTCATGTTGCAAATATTCCAGAGTTTCTTATGTTGGCATGAAGATTTTCTGATTTTTCTTTATTTTAATAATATAATAACATGCCGTCTGTATGTTTGTGTTGAAACTAATATATCGTAATAGTAAGCTGGACACTATAATGCATTTTCTATGGTCATTGGATGCCAAGATGTAAACTGCTGTCTGAGGCCTTGAGATTCACCTCCAGCCTAATCACACCATCAGTGTTTCCCCCCCCACCCCCCCCCGTGCAAATGTGCCTGTTGATGGGCTGTCTAATGTGAGAGCTGTGGCCAAGCCTGGAAGAAGTCATCCACTCGCCTCATTTGGTCGCTTCATTGCACTCTGGGAAATATTTCATGAGGTCTAAGTGACTAAAACACACAGTGAGCATTTTTTATCAGATCTTTACATTTTAATATGTTTGAGATATTTAAAAGTTTGAAGTTGAGGAGAGAAACTTGCTCTCCGCACACTTGAAGCATTGCACTGTGTGGCGTTTAGATTTCTGAAGGACAACATTGTGATCATATGCCAGTGAGGTCAATGATGATATTTATAACCAGACCATGTTAAACTTTTGTTTTATTTGGGAGAATGTGGACAATAACTAAATCTGAGGTTTTCAACATAATAGCAGCTCATTGCAAATGCCAAATTTGTATTGTTATTGTAGCAATTTTATTAATTATTATTAAGAAGGTTGCCAATTCACAGGCAAATTAAGAAAAACATTGTTATCAGATTTGTATGGGCTTAAAGCGTAATTCTAGTTCATTACAATTTGGATGTAATAATTTTAGGTTTGGCCATCGTTTATATTGACTATGATCACATTGTACTCACCGAAGTAATCGCTGGGATGCATGACCATGTAGGGTTGTCCTCGACTAAAGAAACTCTTTAATAACACTTGATTAGTTGATTTAATCGACAGATCTGTAAAACTGATTTTCTCCACAAAGAATCATGCAAAAGCACCACTTTAAATCTTGTCTTTACCAGATATGTGCTCATACGTTTCTTGGAAATACATCATTCAGCATGAAAAAAGCATAAAAAATGACTATCGACTAAAGAAATCTTAGTCGACTAAGACCAAATCGACAGGCGGCTAATGGACTAAGAGGGGGCAGCCCTATGAACATCACTTAAAAGAAGTCTGATGTGGCAGGTAACTTGGCGTTCAGATGATCACACAGGTTCTAGAAAAGACAATAGTTTAACCAGATTATCTTAACAACTTGATTTGGAAGTAAAATGAAAAAGTGCACTCATTTTTTGGCAATAATTCCTTATTCAAAGGAATGCAGACACAGTTACCAGAATCATACAAGTAGAATTTCATGCACTCTTGATCTTGACACACGGGGAAATTACCCAGCTATTGACTTTGTCATGAAAACACGTTTGTGTAAGGTCACGCTGTAATTTGAACAATGTAACACAACTAAACTTAATACTTCCATTTATTGGGGCATGGAAATGGCATAGTCAGATTTCAAACTGCATGTTTTAGTCACTAGACGCAGTAATCTATTAAAAAAGAAATGCATTTTTAACTAATCAATATTATTATTTAATATTGGAGAAATGTCTCTCTTTTTTGAAGGTTTTCAGGATTCTGACTGTCTGTGTGGAGATCTCAACCACATTAAATATAACTCAACTTGTTTAAACAGTATTTAGCACCTTAAAGGCTCAGCTTTGCCTAATGACTGTTCTGGATGCATACCCTGTCTCATAACACCTGAATTCCCCCTCTGGGGATCAATAAAGGCATATCTAATCTTATCTTCAAAATTATGTGTATATATACTACAATTTCTTTGCTATATAGGCTACCGTAAGGGAAACATAATTGCCTGGATTATGCTAAGTGGCAAGGTTTTTTATTTGGGTGAAGGAAGTGCAATGTTTGTGCACACACAGCGTAGGAAGGAGGTGGGAGATGTGAGTGTACAAAACACATGACTTTGGTACTAGAGACGGGGGGGGGGGGGGGGGCATCACATGACTCCTACCTGCAATTTGCATTGTCAGTGAACATTTTGCAAAATATGTTCCATATGAACATTTTTGCAACTTGGCAGACATCCATTAGAAACATTATCTTATTCTGTTGCTAAAAACAATGTCATCCAGGTCAAATGATTATGTTTCTTTCAAAACCCATTTGATGTTGCATGTTAACAGTACATAGACATAATTTCTATGAGTGACGGTTGTTATTTGCAGCCACTTGGGGAATATGGCTCAAGGATAGATGTCTTATTGGTAAGCATGAGGTTTGACATTTAGTAACTCCAAACCTGTGTGCTGTCAACTTTTCATCACATTAATTCCATCCTGAGGTGACAGAGGTTACTCACTTAAGCCGTGGCTTGATGACCCTATTCGCCAACCTTACCACCTTGGGAGCTGCCCTTTAGTGGAAAAAAAAAATGCAAGGACGTGCTCCATCATAGAATGCAGCAAAGGCTGGACACCGCAAGAAAGTCTGCAAAATAGACTGTAATGCATACAGCACTGGCACATAGACTCCAGTAATACCACCCACAGTGGGACCCACATGCCAATTCACCCAGCAAATATGGAATGAATTCATGTGCATCAGCAGCTCATCATGCGTTGCTAAATATGGTTTCTGTATATGAGATGAAAAAGTCTGGAAAGCTTTTTTTTTTGCACCAGTACCAGAATAAAGAGGAGGACCCATGGGCCCTCCACATTTAAGTGGCAATCACACTGCTTGGGTGAAGCATTAAAGCAAACCACCGATCACTGACTGATCTCACCCTTGATCTTACGAAATGACTCTTCGACCTATTATAGATCTGCTGCCAGGATCGCGGGCTGCGCCTCAATGGAAATGACAGGGACATAAAATCAGGCTATAATCTGTTTATTGCTGAAGGAACAGCTATAAGAACAGCTGTTCTCTACATGCTTTAACTAAAGACTATATGCCAAATGGTTTGTGAGGAAGTCAAGCTCAGATATTGAAATACACAGAACAATTGTATATAAAGTTTAACAGACTAGAAAAGTGAACAAAAGTTAGCTGTAGGAGACAAATGGGGGGAAAAGCCATGGGAGAGCGCTGTAGCTGTTAGATGTGGCCCTACAGAGTGCTCTTTAGGCCTGTCAGCTGATTTATATGTATTATATAGTTTCTCTTTTTGTCTCTTTCAATTAACTCTCAAGCTAAAAAGGTCACTGTGGTCATCAAGGGATTAGTGCATTTATCCACAGTTGTCATTATGGGTTTCTTTTGCCTCAGACTTCCATGCAGCATCACTTGAGCCTTTGTCTCTTGTCACATTTTAGCAATTTGACTCCAGCCCTCTGTTAAAATCACTGAGATCTCTTCCCTAGGCTTTGATAGCCAAATGAATATACTAATTAGACGAATATATCAGATACAGACGGTGGCTGAGTACATTGCCAGTTCATTCTCAGTGTATGTGCACAAGAGGGTTCAAGTTTCTACATCACACTTCTGTAACATTGGCAGATTGAATTGATTGGCTTCCAAACTAGTTGTGATGTCACATAATCGTCTTGTACATGAACTCTGATTTAAGGCGAGCACAGAAACATTTCTCCTTCAATGGCTGAATTTGAAAATAGCCTTCTAGTGTCAAACTCAACTCAATATATCATTCTGCACCGTGGAGCTCAGACACAAGTCTGACAAAAAAAGCAAAACACATTTTTTAAGTGGAGGTAGACATTAAATGATAAGGCTAACATTTATATTTAATGTCAACAAACCCCATTAAAAGACCAAAAACAACACTGTGTTTGTCCATCTACTTGCCGTCCTTACCCTGTCTGTTGCTCCCAGCCCAAAGCCCATTGCTTCCCATAGAAGATATCTTAAACTGGATACATAGTTACATTTATGAAAACAATTTTTTTAGGGCTGCATGATTTGAGGAAAATATCTAATTGTGATTATTTTTGACTGATATTGCAATTGCAATATGAGTCATGATATTGGAGGGAATGATATTTGCATCATTATTCTCATTTTTATTGAAAAATATATTAAAATGATCAAGGTGGGATTTTTTTTTTTTGCAAGGCTCTGTACCAAACAAAGATTTTTTTCTTGTAGAATACAACTTGCAGGCTGGGACATCTCTGCAGCACCACAATACTTCATTCAGAATGAATATTCGATAAAATTTCAATTAATTGTGCAGCCCTAATGAATTTGTGACTACTATCAGCTGTGGATTAGGCTAATATACACTAAAAACTACAGTGCCTATGTTCTTCATAATGCTGGGACATGTCACCCAGTGCAACAGTATGGACCATTGATGTTTTTTATAGTTTTTAGACTAAATTGAATTCTATGGCACAGAGGAATTTACTCTGGATAGATTGTGGGTGTTTTTGTCTTTTCATTGGACTTACATAGAATATTACTAGCCTACCATGTAATAGCCAGGCTAAATTACATTCACTCACTGCTGTTTGGGTCGAGAGCAGATATTTGTATTAATAGAAAGGTTACATATTGGGACATGAATGCTTTTAAAACAGACATCAAAATTAAGGAGTGGTCGTGACTAGAAAGTGACCGTGCACAAGTGAAGTGATGAAAGGTGACTTTGGCAGTATTTCACTAATAATCATGAAACTCCACCTTTTTGCTGTAAGAAGTGCTACCATCATTATTTTCCCTCATATTTGGGCTAACTCATTTGCTCTTATTTCTAAGTAAATAATTGTCACTATGCTGCAGTCCTTACCTCACTTTTAAATATTATACATGTCTGTCTTCACTTAAGAAAGAAGCACTTAGAAGCAAGCAGTTAAGGAAATCAGCAGGAACATAAGTAAAAGCTATGCAACCTTAACGCTGGCATTACAATATCATAACCTTATAAACTATTAGAAACCAGTTGGAATTAGAATATGAAGAAAAACTTGTGGAAAAAGAAAAGGACTTCAATAGGACATCATCAAATTTAAGCAGCAGAAATGTGGGGCATTCATTACTGCAGTGCACTGCTGGCATATGGCTTTGATGTGTATATGATGTGCAAGTAGAAAGGGAAAGAAGAAGTGACACTGGAACGGTAACTACTCTGATAACAGAGCTGAAATTCTGTTGAAAGAGCCATCGCTTTTCATAGACTCCAATTACATGACTCTCCTGCATGGCCATCATGAATCATAGAACAGATCATGATCCTTTAATGGAGACATTGAATCACTGACGAGTTGGGCTTGGTTGTTTCCTCATCCTGTTATTCTGTGTTCAGCGGTGTATGGAATTTTTTTAGTTTTTACAAATGTGGTATGCAAAGTGAAGCGAAGCACACGAAATTACTCCTTGATTGAGGACATAATTGAGGGAAAGATGAACGATGGCGATGGAAAATAATCTGCTGTTATAATGACATGGAAAGAAACTGGAGGGCATCTCTGTATTGTCAAAGGGTCAACAGTGAACTGTGACTGGTTTGTAAATGTCTTTATGTATGACGTACTGCTTTTCTGTTTGCCTAATCACTGTATATGTTGATGTATCTGTTTAAGCAGCAGAGTTTTTCAGTGGTTATCAGTGACTGTGTTTACATGAGCATGAGTATCCTAGTTTTAAGTCTTTTCCTTCGGGATATGGAGTTGTTTTTTTTTATAGAACATGGAAAACCTGGTTATACATGATCAAAACAATATCCAGGTTTCTGACTGTCTGCTTGCAAATCTTGATTTCTCACCATCTCAGTCATTACATTGTGTACCAACAAAACTTGATCATGCAGGATACTAGTCAGTTGAACTGCGACTGGAAACTGTGCACAGGTGTGAATGGAAGTGTCAATACATTTGTCTTTATCTATACATTATCCCTGTGATGGATTTGTGAAATTCCAGAGGGACGAAATGTGACAATCGACACTTGAGTGTCAATACTTTCAATCCAAATGTCTCCTTTCAACTAAAAACTATCTATACTATAAGTATTATTTTAAAAGTCATTTTTAACATTTTGTGAAGTTGAATGCACATGGTCAATTTCTTTTAAAGTCTGACCTGCCGATTCCAATTTTCTTCCTTTCTAAGAACTATAATTGACAGCATACACAAAATGTTATTTTTATTTCACGGAAACTTGAAACTCAATTGTCTGTTTATAATAATACAATGACTATTAAATAACATTTTCTCCAAAACCGCACCAAGATACAGGACTTTCTCTCACTCTCACTCAAACAAATCTCAAAATAAAAGTGCTCCAGCTTACTGGACAAATAAAATCCAACTGAATATGAACTGTAGTATATCCCACTTCATCTGACATGTTTTACTTTTCCGGAAGAAAACAGGTGCAACAGATCTATATAACAACACACCTGGAGGGGGCTGAGCAAAACTTCGAGCCGCTTGTCACTAAAATGAGAATCGCTGGTACACCTTAAGATAGTGAGCCTCAAGTTGTCGCTAACCTCTTTCACTTTAATCGGCAGGTAGCAAGCTAGACACAGGAACATGGCTTGGGTCTTGAGGAGTTGTAGCATTTATTCACTGACAAAAAGCCTAAACTGTACTGACACTGCACTGCTACGTTCACAGCTTTAACATTACTGCTAACTTCATACTCACAGTAACCCACACGCTCTCTCTCCTTTTCTCTCTCTACTGCTCACTCACAAACAACATGCACTGAGTTATTCCTTAAAGGAGTTCGCTAATTATATAACACATTTTAGTTTAAAAAAATATCTATTGTAGGCTACACTTGTAGAAACCTGCTGGCTGTGCCGCTGTGTGCTGCAGCTGCCACTGTGTGTGCAACGGGAGTGTGTGTGTGTGTGTGTGTGTGTGAAAATGAAAGTTTATTGATACTAATCTGACAGTT
>JAOVVB010275996.1:0-17714 GCA_028570985.1 Heterobranchus longifilis | reverse complement strand
GTGTGTGTGTGTGTGTGTGTGTGTGTGTGTGTGTGTGCGTGTGGGTGTGTGTGTGTGTGTGTGTGTGTGTGTGTGTGATAGAGCTATGTAAATGACTCCACAGGAATGCAGCTCGATTTACAATTGAGGTTGTGACTCTTATAATTACACACCTCCCTCAGAGCAGATCACTATCTCAGGTAATTTCATTTTCACTGTGTTTGTGTGAGCGTGCATGTGTGTTTCCGTGCATGCCACAGTCGCTTTAAACATTGCCGTTAACAACCCTGCAGTAACCGAGGGCAACAGCAGAGCAGCTTTGCCATTATGCTGCTGGTGATTTATGTCTGTCGTTCTCCAGATCTTATTAAGTGTCGCTCTCTGTGTCGTCTGCAGCGCACTTTCTGCAATATTATCATCTCATCAAACACACAGAGAATCCAGACAGTCTGTAATCTGGCCAAAAGCTCATTCACAGCTCTGACAGTTTCCAATTCATTGAGCAGGACAGCAGGACGTGAGAAAATGCTTTAGATGTGCAGATGCTATTGATATCTTCTTCTCTACTTGAATATAAAGCACAAAGCACAAAGTGTGATTTAGTACTCAAACTCACAAAGAAGATTTGTAGTACACTTGACAAATGGTAATTACAGGTAATTAAACAGAAATTACTTTCTGCACCCTCAGTAACCTTTGCACAGAATACCTGTGTTTATCAGCCACGTGTCATTTCTTTGTACAAAAGATCCAAATTAATGAGGTGAAAGTTCTGATGTCCGAGTCCAATCAACGACACTGACCGTTCACTACATTTCTGCTGAATGTATTCTGCTGGAACATATTCATTTTAATTGAACTTAAAGGTGCTGTACGTGGACTTCAGAACAGAATTCAGTCTGGGCTGGTATTGCCTCTGCATGGCTCTCGCCAGAGTTTGATTGACATTCAAGAGGATTTCATCACCGCCTTGACAACCGCCTACCTGCAAGAGGGTTTCCCCAAAAAATAAAACTTTTTTAAAAGCGGCTCCTGCCGCCCAGCACGGTGAACTACGTACAAAATACGTGCGCGTTCACGTCAGCGTGTGAAAGCCTTATCAGAGTCTGGGCTGGGAGCGGCTGCACACGGCTCTCATCTCTGAGGTGACACGCAAACATGGAGGTGGCTGAGCCCAGATGGCGGCGGCTAGCAGTGCTTTCCACGCTAACGGTGCTAACAGCACTAACAGTGTTAATGGGGGTCAGCTCACACTCACCGGTGCGACATGACCATGAAGGGAGAGAGGGGGTCGTGTCTAGATGGTAACCCTAGTTTTGCGAAAACTCTCTTCCCAACGACCGATACTAACCTTAACCATTCAGGATCAATCCCTAACCATTACCATCTCACGAGACTTTCACAAATCTTGGGTTAGCATCTAGACATGACTGAGGTAAGGGGGTGGAAGAAATAGGGAGCGCTAACAGAGCTAACAACAGCAACAGAGCTAACAGTGTTAATGGGTGTTAGCTCACATTCACCAGGGGTGACCTGGCTTATGGGAGATCGGTGCTCATACAGCGGTCCCGACCCCGTGAGCTAACCCCCATTTACACTTTTAGCACTGGGTCCAGGTATTGCGCAATCCAGAGCGGCAGCAATTAGCTAGCCAGTGGGACATGAGCACGAAGGGAAGAAGAAACGTGGAGGGCCAACAGTTTCAAAGGGAGGGACTCACATGCACTAACATGCACTCACACACGCGGCCGGACCGGCTACCAAAACAGAGAACAGAGAAGCTCAGCTCACAGCACACACAGAGGGAGCGTGACTTCATTCTCTGCTCAGGATGCCATTACTTCACTATTTTTACAAAGCAAATATTTGTTTACTGCTATATTCATGTTCCAAATGTTGTTTACCCCACCTTTAACAATAATGAAAAGCAGTGGAGTTAAAACAAATAAAGCCACCACCTATTTCCCCCCCCAGCCTCAGTAAATCTGATGGCTGTTAAGCATTAAGTGAGAATGATATCTGTTCAGCCTTCAACAGATGTTTAGTTGCTGCTGGCACGGTGTTTTAAGAATGTCTCAGACTGCAAATAACAAATAGTTGCATACAGCCAACTCTGGGTCTCTGTTCCCTTTTCAGCTTTTCACTGCCAGACTCGATGTTAGACAGCTGATGGGTGAAACAACATGAGTCGAGCTTCTTCCTGCCATTGCACCAATCATTACAGTATGCATAGCCCATTAATAATTGATCTTTCCATTACATCTTGCATAGTCATAGTCATGAAAATTGGCTCATGTAGTGCCTCTGCATTTGCGGTGGAGATTCCAGTGACCCCAATAAATATTGTTGTCCTACCTGTCACTTATCCTGGAATTGCTAATCAGTAACAGCTGAATGCATTCTTCTTGAAGCACTCCTCGTCGACATGCTTTTAGAGTCCTAGCCCCACCGTACATGTTACTTTAGTTGTGATTATTTAGACAATTGGAGTATTAGGAATACAGTTGATTATTCTTTACGAGTCAGAAGGGATGCCTTTAATTGTTTCAGAGATATTTATGACATTACCTTCAGTGTGTGAGGGTAGCGACAGTCCATTGTGAATAATGTGAATGACATTTCTTTCATGCTTAGGATTTATTAGGATCCCCATTAGCTGATGCAGCTACTCCTCCTTAATCGTCAGGTACATCTTTATGTGGACGATAGACTATTATACTGTGTTGCTGATTCTGCTCAAGTAGCTACAGAGAAATTACAACTCCTCTTTAATTAACGGCAATATGCTGATTACCCATCAAGGCACTCAATGCAAATAGAACCACATTTATACTGTGCTCAATATCTATTACAGTAATTTTCTCCACTGCAACTGGTTTTAATATTGAGGTCACACCATATCAACACCTTGGTATCTCTCACAATGAGAAATGTACTTTCAAATATCATACATAGCCTCAAACATTTCTAAGCTGCAAAAGTCCAGCTTTACACAGTTTCCCTGAGTTGTAGGAAACGTATTGCTGGTGTTGTTTTCCTCTCAGTTCCTGATTATGGGGAAGTTATCTACAGACATCCTCCTGCCTCCACCTTTAGGTCATTAGACTCAGTTTACCATTAAGCTCTTGGATTCATTACTGGAGATAATTACAATACCCACCACCATTTGTCATGATTCGGTCAGTTGGTCTTTCTTTACTGAGAGACACGAGCCTGGCACCACCAGACTAATTCACAAATGCAAAGTTAGTCTGGGACCTCTCAGTTTATTTTCGATTCCCAAGACCAAAATGCCTTTAGACGCAATTGGATAGACCTGCAACCAATCAGAGCAATGAAACATGGCCTACAACCAATCAGAGCAACGAAACATGGCCTACAACCAATCAGAGCAACGAAACATGACCTACAACCAATCAGAGCAACAAAACGTGACAATCAGAGCAATGAAACGTGACATACAACCAATCAGAGCAGCGGACTGAGAGACACATGCAGGTCAGCGCTTGGTCTGTTTTCAGAGCTGCTTTAAAACAGGAAAAAAATGGCAGCCTGTTCACAAACTTTCTAACTTTGCAGATAAACAGAACACTAAAATAGGCAATGTAGTAACAGAATCTTGATTCATATTTGATCAGCCTTACCTAGTTTCACAGTTTGATCTGAGTTTGATGAGCATTGTCAGAATGGGTACCAGCGGCAACCATCTTTGTTGACTATAATGCCTGCCTCACAGCCCTCCTCTGTGACAGAGGATGATTGACAGAACCCGCCCCATATGAGATAAACGGTTGTGATTTGATCGCCAAATTGTTGTGTAGGAAATCTGTCTGAATGGGAGAGAGGCCAGACCCTAATGCAAAGTGAAAGAAATGAATTTAGCAAAGAGGTCTTGGATTCCAGGCTAGAGAGACACAATAACTCTTGTATTGGTGATTACTTACCTACAAATATCTTATTGGAAAATCACCATCTTGCATGTATCTTTTAATACTCAGGAAGGAAAGACTGGATTATTGTTCTCTTATGAAACAATCTGCAAAGCACTTAAAAACCCAAACACTTTAAATACCTCTGTAACTTCAAAACCACACATGACAATGACCTCATACCTGTCTGTGTAAAAGGGCAAGTATGCTCAGCCAACCTTGTATAAATAAAGGTTAAATCAATTGCCTGTCACTCTTGGCTTATTGTTACTAATGACGACATTCATTTCTAGCTTTAATGAATACAAAGGAAAACATGGATATGCCAGAATATGTGAGGTGTTGCCAGCAGATTCATTGGATGTGTGGTGTTGACACTGATCCCTAAAATCTTTGCTGGAGTCGGAGGAATCTTGGGATTTCCCCCTGGGGCACAGTGTGTGGTTTTTAATTGAGCTTTTTTTTTCATCCTCCCTCCTCACCCTCTTCTTTTCCTGTCATTTTTCCCCTCCTCTTTCCTCTCATATTCCGCTCTTTCTATTGCCTTGGATTGTATAAAGCAGTTAGAGGGGGTGCTGAACCTTTCATCACATGTGTTAATGCATTTACATGTAGCCCAATATCTTGTTGTTATTACACAGAATACTCAATCCCTACGCTTTGGGCATATCGGTACATGTAGCATCATATCCTGTATTTATCAACCACTCTGTTTCATCCCAAACATACAGTAAAAGCAGTATTAATTTCTTACAGGGGTTAGCAGGGGTGGACCGTATGATCTTTTGCTGTTCACTGGTGCGTCTTTATAATCAATGTAAGCAGTTTCCATGGCGATAGTGTTTGAAATGTACCTTTTGTTTATGCAGCTCTACGATATATGTTCTGCCTTAGAAGATCAGAGGGTTCACCAGCTAATTTAAGCTTAACCCAGACTTTATAGATTTATAAGGCTTGCCCATTTTTGTGTGCAGTGGGAATAATTTCCTCTGGAGCATGTTAAGATCAAAGGATTTGAGAACATTTATAAATGGCCCACCCACTAACAAATCAACTGCTCCGGCTTATATATACACAGTGTTTGTTGCAGGACCAGATATGCACAAATGATAGCTAGAAAAGGTGACGATACTCAGATATCAAATTCTTTCACAGTATTTCCATCAGCGGTTGGCCTATTGCACGCTTGTTGAGCGCTTATGATGGCGATACGGATATGAGGCGAATAGAAACCCTGCACACACAGCAGCTGTAGCTTCACCTTTGGGCTACACTGTAGCTGATAAGTGCCTCCTCAAAAATAGTCTCATTGAGTAAAGAAACAAGGTGGGCCTTCCCACCGTGGGTCGCATCACAAAGTAAACAAAAGAATGTAAACACAGTTGCTGTAGAATATATAATAAAAGCACAATACGGCCTGATCAGGCAGGGTTTTGTAGCATCGCATATCTGACGCATAAATCAAAACTTGTGCGGCAGCACGTCTGTTAACCCCTTGTGTCAACCATAAATCCATCTTTAAAAAATGTATAGTTTTTGCACAGTGAAAAATGCATGCGCACAGTGTTACAGTCACACAGACCTTCATCAGTTGCTCTTTTCCTGTAGCCATTCTTTTTTAATCATGTACAATGCTGTTTTTCTCCAGTAATCCTCTCTGCATTGCACAGCAGAAACTGTAATAATGCATCTCATCATAAAACACAAGAGCAACACTGGTAGTAATTATTATTTTTTCCCATACCCACTCTAGGCTACTGAATATGTTGAAAGTGTCAGCACTATAATGTTTAATTTATTTTATTTAGTTCCATCTCTGTTTATTATATTTATTATAGTTGTGTGCTGTGTTCTTTTTCTCCCCCTCCATCATATTATTCTCTAATGGCCTGATTTTCCCATGAGCATCTGTAGTCTCACCCTCTCTTAAATTAGACATGCAGCTCTTGATCTGTTGATGTTGTGTGCGATTGGCTGCATATTTAATGTGAACTTGCTTGGATTGGAAAACATATCTCACAGAGACAGCTCATAAGCACTTGTGTGAGCTATAATAGATTGCCAATGTCAGGCTCGATGAAGCCGAAACACAAAAAAGACTAAGCTGGACTTGCTTTGTGAGTCAGGCCTCGGGACATGAACACTTCGACTTTAACCAGGATCCTTTTATCAGGAAAAATGTGTGCATGAAAACACGATCTGTGTGAGAATAAAATTATTTGAGAACGTTAATTAGAGACTTCGTGCGTCAGATTAAAGTTTCTGGTGGGATCTGATTCCAGACCAGCATTGCCCCAGAGGCTGGGGTCTTCACCACTACACCATCTAGCTCGACATTAGTCGAGTCAGTTTTTTTTTTTAATATCCAGCTGATCCACCATACGTCTGCTCTCTGGTTCCCACAACCCTTTCCCCTTGTTGCCATGGAGTGTGTGTGTTTTTCGAGGGTGTGGACTCAGCGGTTGCTGAGTTGGTGGCTGATTGTATTAGGTTTGGAACTTACGGACTTGGAAAAAATATGACTCATGAACTGTTGTTTCTTCCCTTTTGCTTTTCTCTCACTCATTTTCCTTTTGATCCACCCACTGCAACCCCCCACACAGACAAGACGATGCGGTACTTGCTTATAGCCCACTACAGAAAGAAACATCAATATGTGAGAATATCGAGGATCCAGCTCAGTGATGATGTTCGACTTTTTCAAACATCATGTAAACGTACTGAATCAGTGCGTTTACATGCACAGTGTAATTCAGACATGAGTTCAGTATGAAGTTCTGATATGCATATCTTCTGAGAAAGTAGCTCTTTAGAGAAAGTAGAATGGTGTGAGATAAAGTCAGAAACCAGGAGACAGCCCATTCACAGCTGGAGAACAAATTACATTTAGTTTGAAAAGCCCTTATCTCTCTCTTTTATAGCTGTTAGAGCCACCTGTAGGGATGTAAAACCTCTGCTCTTATGGAAGCAAAATAGACACACTGGTTGTGTCTGAAATTCCATCCTAACATGCTATTTACAGTATGTGAATTTTTTTAGTATGTCCGAAACCAATAGTATGCAAATTACATACTATTTCTGGTGAAATATTACAGTATGTAACACTGGACACTACATCTGGCATAAATATCCCACAATGCAATGCAGTAGTGACGACAATATTCATAACAGACAAACGGATGGTGGCCAAGGCTCTTTAACGTCAATAACATACATATATTTTCTACATATTAAAAGTCTGTGATTTTTGTCACCTGAGACAATTGGAGTAGTTGCCATAGAGCTGAGGTTAGCATGGGTTACCATGGTTACGTGTCTCCAACCGGCGAGGAGGCTCTAAAAAGATACATACTACTGCAGTGGTGGAATGTAACAAAGTGCATTTACTCAAGTACTGTACTTAAGTACAAATTTGAGGTACTTGCACTTTACTCTTTATTCTTTACTTTAAGTATTTTCTTTCCCTGTCACTTTATACTTCTACTCCACTACAATTCAAAGGAAATATTGTACTTTTTACTCCACTACAATTATTTGACATATATGTTTTGATGTAGATTAAACTACCCAACAGTTTAGTTACATCTGAAATCATCTATTGACAGATAATTAATTGGCAACTATTTTGATTGTTTAAGATCGTTTAAGAACCATTTCATGGTTCCAGCTTTATAAATGTGAGGATTTGCTGCTTTTCCTTTTAATTATTTCATTTTAATTGCAATATTAGAATTTAGAGGTTTTTCTGCATTGAGTACTTTTACTTTTAATACTTTAAGTACATTTTCCCGATTATACTTTTACTTAAGACGTTAAGTAACATTTTCAATGCAGAACTTGTACTTGGAGTATTTTTACACTGTGGTATTAGTACTTTTACTTAAGTAAAGGATCTGAATACTTCATCCACCACTGTACTTCTGTTCATTTACACAGATATAAGTTGAACGATAGTATAGATATTGAGTGTGTAGTGCATAGTATGTGATTTCAGACGCAGCCACAGAGGGTGCCAGGAGTCCACTAATCATTCAAATCCATCATTAAAATTAAAGTATAAATCCCACATAACTCCATAAAAAATGCTGCCTTTGAAATTGTACTCAGTAAAAGTATGAGCAGTGGAATATAGTTAATTTTTAAAATTAAAGAGTCATTTTATTCATGAATCATTTTACAACCTGTTCTTAATAAAACCTCTCTGACGTCAACAAGGTGATTAAGATTAACATCAGTCTGCCAGAAGATGAACTCATGTCACCATAGCTGAATGTCTCAAGTGACTCCTCTGCGTGGATAAAAGTCTGTCTCTTTGTGTTATCTGCCAGGAGTTCACTTATTTTACAATGTGTGTATGTGTATGTGTGTCCCTGCACATAGAGTGAATCAATACACCCTGACTGAACACACTAGTACAGTGACTGTGGGGAAAACTGGGGCACACACACACACAGAACTAGGGCAGATAGTACTTAATGTCTCTCTCTTTCTGTAGTTATGCAGGTCGTGTGGTTGGCAGCACTTTAAAAGCCCAGAAGGAAAACCCAGAGATGACCGTCCGTAATACAGATCCTGTCCTGAAGGGGGCCAAACAGAGGCTGGAGCAGCTGACACAGGTACACACACCAAATAAGAAATAGTGGGTGAGGTGAAAGTTAGCACACAACAATTTTGCATTCTCAACAGGGGAACTGGAAGTAGAGGTGCTGAGGGGGCTGCAGCACCCCTACTGGTGGGAGACTTTAACTGCAAGACACAAAAAAGTTTTTTTGCATAAAGAAATCTATAAAACATGGTCGTTCATGAGCCAACTATGGATCTATAATAGTCTCTAAACTATATACTATACAACGTATTGTCATGAGCGGCTTTGTATGATATTTTACAAAATATGACGTTCTATTTAACGTTGTGAAATGGTCCCACGATCATTGTTTCAAACATGTGTAGTTTAGTTTATTATAGGGATCCCCATTAGCTGCTACAATGGCACAGTTTACACAAAAGTAATAATAACCAACCCACTCTCAGCACCTAAACAACACCTCCCCCCAAAAGAAGACATGTATACCTGCATTCATTTTAACCTTAATTAATAATAATAATAATAATAATAATAATAATAATAACACACAACCCATGAGAAAACTTAATTCTAAATAAAACAGAATACAACTAAAATAAAATAAGAACAATCAGACATAAATTAGATTTTTAATAATTGTTTTGAGAAGGCTTTTGGAACAAGCATCCCTTATATAACTCGGCAGCCCATTCCATTTGACACTAGCTCCATACATAATAGTCTTCTGCATGGCACAAGTCCTTGGGGAAGGCTCCTCTATATGCCTCTTTGTTATCTGCCTGGTATTGTGTTCATGTAATTCAGAAACATATACTGTGTTGGAATACAAACTAATAGGCTTGGTAAGAGTACACATATTATGGAAAAAAACAAGGATTTTACTCGTTAGTCTGTCCTCAACTTTTAACCAAAAGACATTTTTATGCATGCCGTCAACACAGGACAGCGAAGAACCGGTCATGTGACATGTGACGGTCGCAGTTTGAAACACGTGGTTAACGTTGTCAAATGGAACTACTTGGTTTAGGCACTGAAACTACTTGGTCACGTTAGGAAAATGTAACAGGAGACCGCTGTCCGTGTCCTGTGTGAAACCAACGTTATTTTACGTTAACCTGTAAATTAACTTGCGTACTTAGATGCGTCACATCCTACGCGACTACATCCAGGAGTACTACAGAAGTAGTTATTTTAACACAAACCCTGTTGTTATTTTCCTAAACATACCAAGTCGTTTTGGTGCCTAAACTTAACCAATTAGTTCTGTTTCACGTTCAAAAACAGCGACCGTGCAGCTGTTTCACAAATTGTTAAATAAAATGGTCATATTCTGTAAAATATCATACGAACCCATTCAATAATATGTTGAGAGTTCATAGTTGAATATGGTGCTATGTTGCTTTGACATACAGTGTGTTGGTGTTCAGGTTTGCTCTGTTGTAAAAAGTTGTAAAACTGGTGCCAAATGTTGTTGTCCATTCAAATGAATAGAAAACCCTTGAAGGTTACATAGCATTTAATATGACATCACATCATTATATACATCTTTTGTCTCAGCTCCTCCAACTCTGACTGACTTCCAGCGTCCCTGCTTCTCAACCTTGTAATGTTTCTCTTGCTGTCAGTGACACCAGCCATTCCAAAGTTCACAGACGTGATATTTAGCTTTTTGCTACGCTAGCCACGAGGCCTACAGATAGCAATATTGACTGTCCATCTTTCATCAATACTTTGATCCAGAACAAGCCATCTTAACATATAACATTGATATATAGATTTGTAGCTCCCAGATGACAATTTTGATTATTTGTTGACCTCGTGATCTTTCAATATTTATCTCTATGTAAATCCTGTCTGTTAATAGTTTCCCAGAGGATGACTCCCATTGTTTTTGGGGACCCATCTGACCTTTCTTCTAGCACCACCATCAGGCAGACATGTCTTATTATACACAGGACATCTAATGAGCAGATGGTCATAAAATGTTCCCCCAGAGACATTTCCCATTTGAGACACATGAACTTTCTTTCTTTCTTGCAGCGTCATCATCAGGACAAAATGTCAACTTTGCATCAGCATTAACTTTGTAACACACATCGTAATCTTATAGGCATCCCTCCATTGTAAATATGTGACATGGACATTGATATATCATGTTTTCTATTTCACATAATATGGCTTTCACACCGCCACTCGTCAACTCGCCGCCTCCATTCATTTCAATGGGAGAAGGCGGCAAAGGGGAGGCGGTTTCGACCGCGGCGGTGCGGGTATGAAGCGGTTGCCGCCGACGTGAATGCGCACGTACTTTGCTCTGCAGCCCATAGTTCATTGTGAAGGAACCGCTTTTAAAAAACGCCTTTTAGGGAAACCCTCTTGCAGGTAGGCGGTTGTCAAGGTGGTTGCCGCGCGGCAATCTGAAAGCCACACAGTGAAGTCTTGTTAAAAGGAGCATCTTCCCCCAACATTTATAAACAGCAGTAGATAGATGTTTTATTGCATTACACTCATTTATACCTCTTAAACCATTGCACAATAATGTAAGCTGTGACATGTTTTTGCATTGGGCTGCTGGGGTATTAATTTATCTCAGTGTGAGGTCTATGCAGTAGCCTCTGTTGTAAAACTGTATTTTGGAGAACCTAAGTGTTGATGCAGATGTAGATAAAGTCAGAGTTAGCAAGAGGATCTGTAGGTGATTTCATGACTCTCCCACAGAGCATTAATATCTTGTGTAGTCACCTTGGCCGTGACATATGAAGGTGGTTAACATCCTGCAGGAATGTGTCTGCCTGCCCTCAATGCACAGAATTATTAATATCCTTACTACATAAATAATGATGGTATTGTTAGTTTGATCTTTGGTTGTTATTGTTGTTGTGAAATATTAAGTTCAGCCTCTTGGTGTTTCTCTACAGTGTGATGTAGGTGTGATACACAGTTGCTAAAGCTAGCTGCAGGGGTCTAGGTTGTGTGTGTGTGTGTGTGTGTGTGTGTGGGTGTGTGTGTGTGTGTGTGTGGGGTGTGTTTGTGTCCTCGTCTTCATCTGGCTCTCAATCATTCGTTATCACCTCATGTGTGAACCACAGCTTAATCCAATAAACTTAAATGTCAGCACTCTGAACAGATGTAGATAATAACATGCAATAATACATGAATTAATTCAACAATTAAACTGGATTTATGCAGGGCTTTCAGAGCTCTGAACAGCATGGTCATATGGTGATATGATTTGCATGAATGATTCATAAAATCATGTGAATATGATTCCATAAATGATACATCAAGGTTATCCATAACGATGATTCATTATTTGCACCGAGGACGATTTGGCTGTTTTCAGGGGCCCAGTTGGGACAGTCAGATAAACAAACAGGAGCGCAGACGAGTAAACACACACTGAGAGAAGGACCGGACAGACGAGCGAAACGTATATATGTTAGCTATTAAAGGATAAAGCTGGCAATATTCTGTATTTTAATTATTGCCAACAAATTCCACGATAAGACCAAAAAATTGCGATGCTTTCCGACATTCCCAGCAGCTACTAGGTCAAACAGGGATAAACACTGCTTTTGTTGGGGACTATTTTCAGCTGCATATTTGGTGCGCTCACAAGAATTTATGGCAGCAGGTTTTTATTAGTTTTTGGACATCGATGGAGCTCTGTGGCACAGAGGACTAGGCTGTGTCAAGCTTTGGATACACAGGCAGAAAGATCAATTTATTGCTGTTTTTGGTCTTTTCATGGGATTTGTTGACTAACTAAACGACAGAATCTCACCAGACTTATCCTTTAAAGTTAGATTTTTTTTAGCCATGCCCATGAAATTGATGACTGAGATTTTAGTATGTGCTTGTAGGATCAAGAAATCAATTAGAAATGAATTAGGAATACCAATAGAGCAGGTTCGATCCCCGGGCCCTGCAGTCTACATGTCGAAGTATCCTTGGGCAAGATACCGAACCCCAAATTGCTCCTGAAGGCATAGCCATCGGCGTGTGAGTGTGTGTGAATGTTTATATCCCTTGATTAGCATGTACCTTGCATGGTAACCTCTGCCATCTTTCTGTATGAATGTATGAAGATTAGAAAAGCACCATATAAGTGCAGTCCATGACATGTTTTCATGTAGTAGCAAGTTTGGTAGCACTTTACTTAAAGGTCATCTCTATAATGCATTATAACCACATGCATAAGACATTATAATGCATTTATAATGCTTTATAAAACTCTTACATATTTATGATCATGCATGACAACTTATAACAAGATTTATAAAGTGTTTTATACCTCCATGCCAAAGTGCAACAGTTATATCATATGTTTTTTGTCTTACACTTTACTTGCAGCCAGCAAATATTGCTCTAAAGTCCTCATAATTGTTTTATAGTGTCATACATTGATTGATTTCTGTATTTGTGTGTGTGTTGTGCCCAACCCTCAGGGTTTATAACACACCAACATTTCTGTTGCCGTGTTCAAACAAATCATCTCATTACAAAATGAAAAGTTGTTCTACAGCTCGGTGTTAAACAAAATATTCTGCCTTCTCTCCCAAGCTTGGCAAATAAAATCTGCTCCAAAAGAAATGGAGGTATAATACATTATGTCCACCACTTATAATACTTTATAAACCTTGTTATAAGCTGTCATGCATAATTATAAACATGTATAGTGAGTTTTATAAATCCTTATAAATGCATTATAATATAAATGCAATTATAATGTCTCTCTCTGAGTGCTTTGTCGTAAAGTAGAGTGGAAATTGTAGTTTGTCAAGAAAACCTGATAAATTCTGTTAAGTGTTGTTGGTGGTTTTGGAATATTCATTGAAAAATCATGGGATGGGACGTGCTATGGTTTATTTTTCTCTTTTTGCTGTCGAGGCTCTTTCTGTGCTCCGTCTAATTTTGGTGGTGAGTCCATTAATCATGTTGCATTTACATGGAGGAGATGCCAAGTCAGCATCCCCCCCCCCCTCTGCCATATACACAGACACACATGCACCATGCAATCACTTACTGTATGAGCTTTGCTCTCTTGGGCCCATTAATTCTATGTAACCCGTACATGTCTGTACATTATTCTTTGATTTAAAGACTATTGAAGCTTATGTGGCTCCTCTGGCATGCACACAAACACACACTCAGACACTATGAGGATGGGAAAGGTTAGATCAATGATTTTGGACTTGCTATGCATGCCCGCTGAATTGATGATGTTAATGCTAACGGGCCACAGCGTGAACCAAAGAGAGAAGTCAGAGACAACACAGCTCATCTGCATTGCAAACTACGTTCAGTTCCAAAGGGTGTGCTGGCTTTCCATCTTTTTGATAAATTTAGAGAATGCGTCTGTGCGCACAAACAAACCCTGTGTGTGTAAGTCCACATTGTGAGCCGTTTGCACAAGTTTAGAGTTTCACCTCTGGAAATCCACGGCCTCGGCTGTGCTTCTTCAGCTGCCCCGGTGCTTCCTGTGTGGGGGGAGCCATTTATCTGAGGCACACACATTAATGCACACCATTTAATAATAACTATCCATGCCTGTCATGTTTGCCATTTACACACTCACACCGCCAGGATTAGAGGAGGAACAAAATACGAAACAAGACAAAAGAAGCATCTTTGGAATTTTAATTATGACTTCAGCCATGTTTTGGAAGGCTGTCTGTCTTTCCCTCTGTGTCTTCTAATCTTTCACTGTCCCAGTGTCTTTTGTATTATGTGTTAATTAGACCTTTGCAGCAGTGGGTTGTGTTTTCACACACAGGCTTTGCCCCCTAATGGGATTCTATTAGTGTAGCCAGTCACCTAACCTTGCAATTAAAATGTGTATGTACATGCTCAGCCAATCAGGATGAGGCTTATCAACCCTGCGAGGGCCGCCCCTGCACTCCCACTGCTTACCACTGCTTAAGTGACAGGAGAATACAGGAAGTGGGGGGTTTGGCACGTCTTAACTTCATCCAGGAGACAAGCGTTCCTGTTTCAAAGGAATAGTTGATATTTTGGACACTTATTTGATTTCTTGTTAAAAGTTAGATGAGAAGATGCCACTCTCATATGAACCTTTGCAACAACGAGACTCCAGGAAGTCACTGTGGCTGCCATGTGTGGATATTGGAGAAAACATTTTTAAAGAAAACTAGCATTCATTAGGCGTAATGTAGAATTTTTCAGAACCACTCAGCATCACAGTTGGGTCTGGTGATGAGGTTGTTTGGTGCAGCTCCGACACTGTTTTATAGAGGGTTCATCCTGATTGGCTGTACACGTTATTTTCCTGTGTACATACAACATTAACCTAACAACAAACTACATCATTCATAGTGTCGGCTAACTTTCCAAGTACAAGAAAGTGGTGTATTATAGCAGTATAAGCACCATAGCTCTCATGCCATTCAAATGTTTTGTTGAGGATTTTTCCTATTGAATCTAATTCAGCGAAGTTGTCTTCCTCTCTTTGTAGATTTTATTTATTTATTTATTTTATTTTGCTTTTTTTGTGCTACTTTTTTATTATATGATGTCCCTGTAATGTGTATGTGATTATTTGGTTATTGTATATGGCTTTAGGTGATCTCTGACACAACTACTAAGCTTTATGGAAATGATTGTGCGATGATGTCACCAATAGGGCTGTCGTGATAACTGCAATATCCCAATACATATTAACAAGCCAACTGCAGGGGATGGCAAGCAACTGCTACAACCGCTATGTTTATGCTTCTTTTCTTTTTTCATGAGGCTAGGCCCTTCTTGTTTTACCCTTCACTGTGTGTGTATTGGATGTTAAATAAATTCATAATGAAAACAAGACTTAAAGTTAAAGTGTGTAATTGACCAGCCGCGAGGGTCTAAAGGCTTCTTGAAAGCAGCGGGGATAAGGAGTTGGTCTCCGGTTTGTTTTTCCTCGTTCCGGTGATCTTCGTCTTAAACACAACTCTCTCTGTTGGTGTTGCAGCTGACTGGTCTTCCAGCTCCACCGTTTCATTTGCACTCACCATAGTGTGTCTGACTCGCACTCCTATCTGCTTGTTGTGCTAAGTTGCTAACGTCCAACAGCTAAAAGTGTCCAGCAGGCAGAACTGTTTCTGCATTACGTGCATCAATCTACATACCATATGTAGATGCAATAATACTGCATACCGTGCTTTTGAGCCACCCTAAATCACAGCAGGTAAAATTCCTTCACCGCGACAGCCCAAGTCACCAATATGGAAATGAGCGCATGGCGTCATTTGCACGTAAGCCCTCTAAAAATCCAGGGAAAAACCCTGCATTCCTCACCTTATAGCCACTAAGTCAAAGTTTTTCTCCTGTCATTTATTAGATAGCACAGACCTCTCTGGAGCTGCCACCCTTCAATAATTTGACTTTAAGGCCAGTTGGTTTCACTGGAGAGTTTCAGTGCCATGTGACCCAAATCCTGTTTAAATTCTAGCCTCTCCACATGTCAAGAAAACACAGTCCTGGTGGAAACATTGCAGTTTTGTGTTTTTATCCTCCCTCAGCCCTCTTTTGCAGTCCGATGACATGATGGTGAATCACTGCATGGACTCTGTCTCCATGTCCCTTCGGACATGCTGTCATTTAGTAACCTTGGTACACTGTCCACATGGATCCCCTTGTTTCCACAAGGGATACCTCAACAATATCACACGAGAGGGAGTGATGTTGTGCTGAATGTCATGGCGGCTGTGATTCAGTTGTAGATAGTAGATAGATAATCACAGCTGTGATGATATTCAGCACAACAATTCTACAAGCGCCATTTATTAGTTAACAGTAATACGCGACAGCAGATTATGATTTCTTTGTTAATTTCAGCAATATCACACGAGAGCGAGCTTCATTTTTGGTCTTCTGTAATTTCGGTTATGTCGGCTGCGAGAGACTGCGGTAACGGCGGCTCGTTATCACAGTCACATGATCACACATAGAGGTTTGCGCTGAAGTATCCAGCCTTCTTTCCTTCCCTTCGTCCTCTTCTTCAACCATTCATAATTTAACTCAAACTTTATTTGTGGAAATATGTTCATCTTTGGAGTGCAACGTTTGAGATCAACGACCGTTAATATAATTATGTAAAACTTGTAAAGCGGAGTGATACATCTTGTTAAAAGTCCCAGTGATGTTGTGCTGAATAGCAGCACTCATGGACCACCACTTGTTCATGTACCAGTTGTATAACTTTAAATATCATGCACATATAATACAAGTAGGTAATAGCCCTGTTTGTTAAGGACACATATGTCGAAGTCTTGTCTGTTTACATGACATATTCTACTCTGCACACTTCCAGGGTCACATTGTTAATGTATAATATTTACCTACTCACTCAGTGTGTGTGCACCACACTATATAGCAACAGCTTGTACCATATGTTCTTCTGGGGATTATATTTGCAAGGCAGAGTTAAGCCATGTTTAAATATTGGAAAACGGAATGGATTTGGCAGTCTGGCAACACAGGGAAGTGTTGTTATAACTAATCTTATTCTGCATGATAATGAAGTTCTCAAGTTTGTAAATGTAATTATAAAATCCCAAACAGTTGACTCTCAGTCTATAGTATTTAATTTGCCAGACAGATTTCACCAGTGTACGGTAACATAAATCATCACGATAAATGTTACAATCTTGGTGGCATCAGCTTTGCTGTATATATAGAAATGTTATCTAAAATAAAATAGAATGAAATGTCAGTACCATGTATCTTTTTCCTTTATAAAACTGGTGGCTGTTTGCCTTATCTCTCCCCTCAGCTGGAATTTATATATTACCCACCTTGACTCTCCACAATACACATTCATCATGCTGCGAACCAATTATGTGTTCCTGTATATGTGTGGAAATCTAATAACTCCCATTTTGGTGTTTTATAGTTTCTTATTTGGACAAAAAGTTTGTGTTGCTCAAATCAAATTCTACAACCCCAGTATTTGGTTTAAAATCTGAGTGGGTGTTTTGGATGTTTTTCCAATCCCTCATTAGCTGAGCTTTAAGAGACGTGAGGTTTCCATCCGGCATCACAATTATGTAACATGTCACAGCATCCACGCTGTGACTTAACTGAGCAGTAGAGAATATGGATTCACGCAGAGACAGCATGACCTCAATTACCCTTTAGTCTACTCTCTGACCTGTGTGTGTGTGTGTGTGTGTGTGTGTGTGTGTGTGTGTGTGTGTGTGTGTGTGTGTGTGTGTGTGTGT
>JAOVVB010275980.1:0-17716 GCA_028570985.1 Heterobranchus longifilis | reverse complement strand
AAACCTTGAGAGGAACCAGACTCAACAGGGAACCCATCCTCATCTGGGTGATAATGGATAGCAGGGATTGATCTGCAGTCATACTGTGTGTTAGGACACTGGACTTTAGTATACATTCAGTATAATGTAACAGGAGATGTGTTTAAGTTAATATGGATGCCACTTTCATTATTGGAGGATCAGGTACAAACTGTAGGAAATTCTAGTTCTGAACTATTAAGCCAATGCAGTCCTCAGAGAACAGCTGTCTCCATCAGCCGAGGGCAGGCCTGTCCTCAAATGGAATTGTCCCCAGTCAGCACATGCATCCCGAGCAGATCCCATGGGACCTCCATCAGACGAGATAGCAGCTAGAAGCAGAGCACCAGGATGAGTCAGACATATCCAGAGGTCGTTCCAGACCTATGACTGAAGAAAATCCAGAAATCAAGTTGTGAGGAAATGTCCTTTATAGTGAGCTGCAAGTAATTTTTTTATATATTTTTTTGTCCATGAGCATGTTATTGTTATTACTATCACCAGTAATATATCGTGGCTGTCTCGTAAGTTTTCCGTCCCCCAATTGGTGGGTTTAAAATGAGCATTGTGGCACAATCACACTCTGAATTTTTTATTTATCATCGCTGATAAAACTCAAAATGAATTGTCGCACAGCAGTAAGGGTGAAATACCCTGTATTTTGCTTTCTAAGACTGCAGGGACATTCTTCTGTTGTTTCATTTCCTGCTTTGATTGTTCACATGGGTTTTATGTTTCCTAATGAGCCGTCTTATTTAAGCGAGGTCTCTATCTGTGTCATACTTTTCCCGTCCCGTCTTTAGTTTGATGGAGCATTTTCTGGAGCTTGCATCCTGCACACTTGGATTTCATGCTACAATCAAGATTGTGCAATTGTTTTCAGGCTGTAAATTGTTCAGCATAAATCCAGCTTCAGCCAAATATGGCCCCAAGCCACAATGCATATTAATAAAGTGAAAAATGTAGCCATTTCCATTGGAAGGTGTCCATACTAAACAAATGGAAACCATTAATAAATGGAAATGGAAAAATTGTACGGTAAATAAATGAAAAAATAAAACATAAATAAAAACAATTCCAGCTAACATCACGAGACAGTGACCTCACCTAGAGGTCACCTACTACAGTAGGTGTCTTGCCCACCTAGTAAAACCATGCTCAATACAGAACCAAAGATCTAGAACAATTAGGTCTTCAAAGTCTAGCATTTACAGTCTAGGGTATCTAAAAGCTGGTGTAGGCCCAGTTTGTAGAATGGTGGCACCTTTAGAAACAGCATTTACAGTCTGGGGTATGAATCTAAAATTGTGATGCTTTCAAGGAAACTGTATTTACAGTCATAAACTCATTCTTAAAAAAGTTGTAGATTTTGGGTTCAATGGTCATATATCATATTTGTGGTCATAGTAGAGAAAGTGGCTCTAGCTAGGCGCTAGTCCTAGCACTCTGATTGAAACCTGTTGAAATGAGTACGACTTTCTTCAGGTCCAATCCAGTTCTGTCTTTAGGTGCAAGTCTAATCCCTGGTTATGTTCTGCTGTCTAATTCCCACTCAATAGAAATACAGATAAGCTGAATCACACTGTGTCCCTGGGTACACCCGTGTGACACAACGTCCCTCATTAATGAAGCACTTCCTGCTGAACTTGTCATTACTGTTGCCTCGACCTCCGCTGTGCCAGGCTCATTAGCCTCAGCTCAGTCAGAACATCAGAAGCCCAGGCAGCTCCTGCCAATCTGAAACAGCTGTGTGTTGCCAGATGGCATACCGTATAACCAAGCATGTAGTTCGAATTAGCCAAATGTGATAAATCGCATGTTTTTAGGCAACTTGGATTAGTATTTCAAAGATTACTGAATTTTTTTTTTCCTGAATCTCGAAAGTTATCTTGAAATTATTCTTGGAACCTGGAACCTACAGCATTCCAAGAATAGTCAATCTTTTGGAGGAATCCTTATATGAGTTGTTGTCTTGAAAATGGTTCTATAAATTTGATTCCTACAAAGACACTGTTAACAGCCATTGTAGTATTGAAAAACATGTTGATAGAAAGCCTTTGCCCCCAGAGTAACAAAATCTGTCCTGAAGTTAATGTCCTAAAACAACCTTAGAAGCCCTGTACATTCTGAAATCAGTTCTAGCCAGTATTATCCCTAACCTATGTTGGTTTCACAGTCTTGGAAACACTTCAGTGGAACAGTGTCTACTTAGAACCACGTTCTAGCTAGAGTCATGGTCATAAAACTAGTTCTAGAATGATAATGCCCTCAGAGAAATGGTATTCCTCATGGTACCAAAAGAACATCAATGTCTCCAGGAGGCACAGTGTCAACAGTTGAACTCCTGAAATGAGTCTGAAACAGCAATATCTCCAGAGGTAAGTTTTAAAAGTGGTTATGTTTTTAGATGAAAATTAACTGAAGTTGTAGTCCTAAAAGTGGTTCTAGAACATCAACATCTCCAAAGGAACAGTAACTACAGTTGTAGTCCTAAAAGTGGTTCTAGCATATCAGTGCCTGGTAGCTGTTAAATGCCTCTAAATGGTTATTCTTAAATACTTCTAGTTCTAGAAGAACTGTGTCCACTTACAGTCATAGTCCTAAAAGTAGTAGAACACCTCCAAGAGAATATTTCCTAACTGCATCTTTTACATGGACAGAAATAACCACACTCGTCTGGTTTCGACTGGTCACCATGCATGGTTCGTTCTGCGCTTCACCTTCAGCTGATGCTTTAGCCAAGCAAGACCCAGACAGCAGACGACCACAGCAATAGATTTAGAGAATTAGAGCTTTTTCTGTCTTATTTGTCAGAACAACCAGCTCTGGAACTTTTAAATACTTTGATAGTTCATCAGTCCACCAAGGCACCCAAAATTAAGCCATGACTCATCCTTGCTATAATGTGCTTCAGACCGTAAATGGATTTTCATTCGGCATGTGATTATTTTTTTTGTACAGGTTAGAGTGAAAGGAGAAAGTACAATTTGTTCAGGAGCCAATCATTTTAACCCTGTAATAGTTCCCTTATAATAAATCAATCTCCTCTAAGGCTGATGTGTCAGTGGGGTACTGTAGATAATGGGACTAGAAGTAAAGAGAAAAAATTTATCAAGCCATAAAATTTTTCTTGTGAAGAAGCAGAGTGACGTAGGTTCTTTTTTTCCCCTGCTTGTTCTTGTGATCACTGTGCTTTATTTCTCTCGAGTGGGTCTGAGAATGACAAAGAGCTCAGCATTGGGTCAGCCTTTATTCTTCTAGCTGAAAAGCTCCGAACGGCCAATTTGTGAGACGTGCAGTCGCTGACAGATGTCATCTAATGGCTTACGACCTGCAGCCTACACAGGAAAAGAATATTTGCAAAAGGAAAAAAAAAAACGGTATTTGCATCATTTTGTTCCTACATTTCAAAACACATAAAACTTATGTATAAAATGTAATTTATGTACTCTGGTCAACGTTTATGTATAACTAAAAAAAGAGCAAAAAGATCAGTGTTTATATTTCAAATGTATTAAACACATCAGGTGTAATTACATAACACAAAACAAGAGCCTATCACCTTCCAGTATGAAAATGAAGTCTATGCAGCTTAAAAACGTTTGTTAAAAACCTTTTAATTGTAGCTAATTTATTTAATACAATGAATGAAAGGCAGGCAGCAGCCTTATCATCTTCTGCATGTGTGTATTTATTTATTTATCCCTAAGTTAGAAATCAGAATTTACTAAAGTTTGACCTCGATTACGAAGAAACAAATCATGCTGAGGTACCAGTTGGACCAATGTTAATATCTAGGTAGTTAGTTTAGGGTAGTTAATTCAAAAGCTTGTTAACTATCGTCCACATCCCTCCGATCCTCCAGCATTGCTCGGTTGGTCCCACCATGTGTCAGAGATCGAGGAAGACCTGTTTTCTGTTCTGCCACCTAGAGGGTAGAATGAACGTATTGTAGATGTCTATACAGTCGAGTCTCTGGGAGTCTTTAAAGAACAACAAAGTTTCTTCAATATCTGGCGTAACCCTCCCACCCCCACAAAAAACTTTCCCAACAGTGATTGATGGTATTTAGTTAGAAACCAAGTTACCCAGTGTAAGAATCTGCTGTATCTAATGATGGAAACTTCAAAGCCCTTTTTGCAAATCGTTCTGGAGGAAAGCGTTTGCCAAATGCCTAAATGCACAAATCCCCACCACCGTCGCCCTCGGCTTGTTCATTACGGACGATCTTGATCATTTGATTCATATACACATTTCTATCTTTTTCTTTTATTCTGTAAAGTGGCTTTGTGACAATGACCGTTGTTAAAAATATAATCAATCATGGAGTGAAAATGCACTGTATGTAATTTTTTTCGCAAAATCAAATTAAACTATTTTTACCTTCATGCTATTTGGCAGGGGTGCGTATGGTGGTGTAGTGGTTAGCACTGTCGCCTTGCACCTTCAGGGTCTGGGTTCGATTCCTAGCTAGGTCTGATACACATCTCTGTGTGCATGGAGTTTGCATGTTCTCACTGTGTTTGGTGGGTTTCCTCCAGGTTCCTCCCACAGTCCAAAGACCTGCAGATTAGGATAATTGGCATTCCCAAATTGTCCATAGTGTGTGTGCCCTGCGATGGATTGGCACCCTGTGCAGGGTGTACCCCGCCTCATGCCAAGTTAATTTTTTTGTATTTGAACATACAAATCTGATGCTTTTCAGATTGAATCTGGGTCACTTTTGCCTTAGACACACACTAACTCTTTCACCTTTTTATAGGGTGACATTACACTGATTAAGTTGATATTTTTTGTTTTCAAATTAGCTTAAGCACCACACCGTGGAAAAGCTTCCACAAACAATTTACATATAAACTTATTTATATCCAGTTGATAAATGATACGTTTCTAATTTGCATAGAGAACATACATGAGGAAAGATCTTCTATGAAAATGATGCCGTTTAATAAATCTCAAACAATTTTGTATTTGTATATGAGCTGATTTTATGATTGGATTTGAGCTGGTATTATTATGCAGTCTGCCTTGTTTTGTTTTTTTTCTATTCACACACATTAGGCTTAATATTCTGTAAAAATGACTCAACACTCCAGTATGTGTGTGTGTGTGTATGCATGTGTGTATGCAGATAGTTTTACTCTGGAAATGCTGAGAGGGTTATGGTTTTGCAAAATTTATTAAGGAGGGCTTTGGCATTTTCAGAGTCTCTTTGAATGGCTTATTGCACAAAGAACTGAAACGACATTTACATAAAAACGTCATTTCGGAAACCGTTTCGAGCTCAGCCGGGGTGGATTATGCATTGCGCATTCACACACTAGGAAATCTGTACGATTTAAGCAAAGTCCTGTTATAAATATTTATTAAAGTTGCAGAAATCAAGCAATGTGACTGTCAGAATAGGTCGTCTCATTGATCTCTATTGTTTAAACCATACACTTGCTTGCATAGTTTAGCAGCATGCATTGTGAAGAATAAAGATGAATATACGCTGTACTCTTATGCATAGGTATAAGAGTAATGCTTCTCACACTGCACAAAAAGATCCCAATAAAATCTAAGGCAGAACTCTGTAGTGGCAAAAAAGATTTTTTTTTTTTCCTATTTCATTACCATATTGTGTTTATTGGCACCTCATCTAGCACAATAGACCGCACTCGGACAAGAATTTCCTCCAGGATTAATAAAGTCTTATTTTATCTTATCTTATCTAAAGCGCTATCCACCCACTTCCACTTGTCCTGGCTTACAAACGCCCATGATTGGCCATTATCCAAAGCATGGACTCCCAAGCATGGCTGTAACATCATCTGGATAATACGTAGCACGCTTTACTGGATCAACTTTAAAACGTAATTACAAAAACACAATGCTGGTTAACACCAATTTGAACTTGCATGCTTTAAGTCTCCTCTGGATAGCATACAATACATGAATGATGACGTTAGACATCCGTTTGGGTTTTTGCAAATGTCGCAGAAAAGATTCGACTACACTGTAAATACGCTAAGCCTCACACACACAAAGCAAACTCAGGTCGACTTGATATCCATCAGCGCTAAACTCGGAGCTGCCAAAACATTTAGAGCTCTGGAGCAGTGGATACCACAGGAGTGAGCCCTTCATGTGGGATCTTCTCATAAACACTGTGACCCGTCTGCATCTTGTTCAAACTCAGAGCACGCTAGAATTAGACAGGGATGGAGATAACGTTACATGGGTTGAATAAATTACATGGGTTTAGTGTTTATAGGATTAGTAAACAGTCCTCGCTTAATCCAGAGTGGATTAACAATAAAGTGCTAATAACCCTCTGACTCGCTTCTCTACACTTTCCTTAAAGACAAGAACACACACATATACTGTATGATTCTAGGTTGTAAAACAGTGGACTTCCATCAGCTCACTCTTGTTTTGCTAATCAAACTAACCTTCATTATAAGTGAAAGGAATCTAAATACGTTTACTTTGTTCCTGTACTTACAGTAAGAGCACATTTCCTTTGTGAAATGTAACCAGTGGACTCCTACGTTTACTTGAGTAATAATTTAACCTGTGTTTACTCAAGTACAGGATTGGTGTATTTTGGCCACTTCTGAGAATCAGTCCAGTAAGTATATAAAGTATATAAGTGGTCTACATGTTTGGGTAACTGACTAGCTAGACAAACATATATAGAGACAGAGAAAGACATAGCACATGCTGTAGCCACCATATTTATAGCAAATCCATTACCAAACCATTCATCGGTTTAGCTAGCTAGATGGGAAAGTTGATTCGTAGTTAGTTTACAAGATACGTAGATAAATAAGAGGGGACACCAACAAGTTTTGAGATTCGCGCGCCACAGATCCGGTCACCATTCCTTCGTCGCGGGGTCGTACCCACACACCCAGGTCTTCCACTGATGCTCTTCCGCTCTTGATGCGTGTGCGTCACTCAAGACACATCGAATGATTCGTTGCAGCATCGCCGTAAAACCCATTTGCTGGGTATCACACAGAATTGACATGTTCTAATGATATTTTCTATCCGCTGAGCCATTTGCAGGGCAACTAAATATACAGTATATCTTACACAGGAAATAGTTTACACTGTTCAAACGTACAGTAGGTATCTATTTTAAAAGCTTTCTATTGTGAAAAAAAGGGAGATTAGGAAATTTGTGTTTCTTATTCCTTATTAGGTTATTTTGCAAAGATATTTAGTTTTATTCATTTATTTTATTGAATTTATTACATTTATTTTATTATTTGGAAATGTCGCAATTTGTACATTATTTTATCATTCTGCCTACATAATTTCTAAAAAAAAAAAAAATAATCGGACATTATGGCGAAACAGTTACTTAATATTTGAGTAGTCTTTTCACCGAATACTTCTTTACTCTTACTTAAGTAATATTCTTATTATGAAGTACAGCCAATCTTACGTGAGTACATTTTTTTTTAATTATTTAATTAATACAACAAAAAAGGACTAAGTTACATTATTCAATTACAATTACATAAATATTTTGCTATATTATTACTACTTTCATTTTTAACTAGGTACTTTAAATAATATTGCTATGTATATTTCAGTTTTTGGGGGGATTTAAAAATGAATAATCTCCCAGAAGAATTCACTACTAGCATTCCTCAGTCTGTGATAAACATGTGGACTAGATTCCAGGATTTAAAAAGTATCGCATTAGATAACGTGATCACGCATTATGATGCCCTGGGGGTGATATAGCTGTGTGTGTGTGTTTTTTAATGACATTAATTAAATAAAATAATGCATTTCTTGGCCTCTCTGTAAGTAACTCCTTAAGGCGATGAAGGTAATCAAAACATGATCTACAGAAAGATGGAAAACATGTAAACGAAGAGAGAGAGAGAGAGAGAGAGAGAGAGAGAACAAGCGATGGTATATGAATCTACTAATTAAGGCTTTATAGGTTCACTAGAGATGCTGAAATCAGTGACAGGTTATCGTAGGAGACGGGCAGAAAAGCTCATTAGGAAGGAAAAGCAAGTGATTTGATCCAGACTGCTGGAACATGGACGTGTTTTCTCTTCATGACTCTGAAGAACACGCTCCTTTTTAGGCCGCGGTACACTCCGCTGGAATTTCAGGGGGATTTCATTTACCAGGGTGTTACTGACAAATGAGCTGTCTCACTGCTCACACACACACACACACACACACACACACACACTGTGTCCACGCATGCATCATAACCAAATCCTAATGGCGTCTCACAGAATAAACAGAAGCGCTGCCAGGGCGATGTGTGCTCCTCGTAACCAGGCCACGACCTTGTCATCACTTCTTCGCTTGCACGTTAAATGCTTTTCCAACAACGCCTTCTCATAACACACAGCAATTACAGCACTATTCAGCTCCTAATAAGGCAAAGGTTAAGGCATCGACACCACAGAGCACAATGTTCGCCAGGCGATCATAGTCCTGCTCAGGGACTTCTCTTCCTGAAGCTAATTACATCTGGGTTGTTGTTTTTTTTTCTTCAGCTTAGCCAGTGTGTTGGAATGTATTTAGCAGAATGATATTTAAACCAATCATTTTATTATAAACATCTCCAGTTCACTTAAACACACATGTTCTATGGATAATAAGAGTCAAATCTTTTGACTCCCAACAGACTCATTAACATTTTTTTTTTGTTTTTCTTTTGTCTAACTACAGCTGAATCTTTCTCTCTGTTATATACAAGGGATGTTCAAGTCAAACCAGGACTTCTGATTGTACAGAGCAAAAAAAAAAACACAGGTCTGAGTGTAAAACTCCACTAATCCATACACTGATGCACTTATCCCAGTGTTTCACTAGTGCTTGGACACCATCAAGGTAGAAAGTTTTCTCAGTACACCGGAGCCACGATCTGAAAAGCCGGCCTCCCAGGAACTCCTAATGGCAGTGACATGTGGAAGTGGATTTGAGCGAGGTCAGGACTGTACGGGGGATGTGGCGATACCTCTCAGCCGTCATTCCTGTAATGTGCAAGTGGTGTTGGTGTATGATTTTGCATACAGTTCCCTGAGACAGACGCTTCTCTTCCACAAGTCAGCAATAAATTATCCATTGTTTTTCAAGGATCAAGCGTTCTACTTGTTAAGTGTTTACAGAAATGACTGCAGTGAGCTCCGAGCCACCTCGGCCGGGATCGTCATTCATGGCGTACGGACTTGTCTATAATGTTTGCAGCGTTGTAATGTTTTCCTGTGGCTAAGAGTCTCATCACCGTACTGTGCTTGGGGTCTTCTGTAAATGTCAATCGCCTTTACGCCTTCATTCACCAGAAATTCCATCACAAGGCCCGGGGTTGTCTTGAAGGCTGCTTAGAACATTCACTCCTGCTGCAGATTCGCAACTGCTGCTGCTTAGAACATTCACTCCTGCATTAAACAAAGCACATACTAGACACTGGCCTTTAAAGCTTTTCTTCAACAGTAAAACCTGTGGAGAACCTGGACGACTTACTAGTTACAACCAGAAATCTATTTGCTGCATAGTGACTTTCTAAAAGCTATTGATTTTACACCAAGAACCTGGAGGCGATTTTAATAAGACTCGAACGTCGGTGCTTTTCTTACAGTAATTGGCCATACAGGAACGAGACGACGTAACCCATGGCAACCTGGTGGAGAACGGCGTCATTCGGCGTCACCTTAAAACCAGAAACAGCAGGGAGCAGATGAGCATGGGAGACGAGGTGGAGAGAGTGAGGATTACAGGCAGTACCATGAATGTGTGGCATTTTCTGCACATAAACACATTAAAACAAAGTGATATCCAGCACAAGGCTTCAGCACGGCGCCGTCTCCGAGTCTCCGCTGTCCTCCTCTCCAAATTAAGGCGGAAACACCGAGCAAAGCGTTCCAATTATCCTGATGGATGGGTGTTTATTTTCTCAAGTGTGCCAAGCAGTGTTGTCCTTTTATTCTTCTTCTTATTATTTCCTCATTTTTGGAGTCATTCCTAACAAGTTCCAGGACTGAGCTTAGTCTCAGATCTGCTGCATTTGAAAGGAATAGATCGTGTAATAATTCTTTCATACAAGATACAATAGAATTAAAACAAAGGCATTAATGTAAACTTGTGCTAGTAACAAAGCTGCTGTTATAGAAAATTTCAGGTAATTAGCACCTTTCGGCCAATCAGAATCCAGAATTAATCCCGTCCAGCCAATCAGAATCCAAAATTAGTGCTGTTCAGCCAATGATTATCCACAATTAGCACATTTCAGACAATCAGATTTCAAAATTAACACCTTTCAGACAATCATAATCCAAAATTAGTGTTGTTCAGCCAATCAGAATCCAGAATTGGTGCCGATAGCCAATCAGTATCCACAATTAGCACATTTCAGACAATCAGATTGCAAAGTTGGCACCTTTCAGACAATCAAAATCCAAAATTAGTGCTGTTCAGACAATCAGAATCCAAAAACTGGTACTATGGTGTAGTACTGTAGCTACATGCACTTTCTTTCTTTAGGCATAATTTCTTACATTTTTATATATAATTGGACACATGGATACTTTTTCTTCTCAATATGAAACTTATAATGACTTTCTAGCATTTAGAAAGTTTTAGCCTGCCAAGACCGTCTCCACTCTCTGATGAGTGACATCCAGGAAAATGAAGGATTGATCCAGACAGGTCATGTTACATAAGAACTCATCCTTGTTGTGTAACATTCTTTATAATAGGACAATGCACTCCACACAGCTCATGGAAACCCTTTCAAGGTATAACAACAAAAAAAGTTCTTCCAGGAACTCTTATAGAGTCATTTAAAAGAAGAAGAAGAAGAAGAAAAGATAAAAAGAGAACACTTTGCTTTGATCCCCGGTCTCTTTGCAGCATTGTTACTGTATACTTTAAACCCGTTAGAAAGAGAGCGAGTACAGGGAATTGAAGTTCACCTGTAAACAGAACAGACACGACATTAAATATTCATATCATGCTAACGGTCCAATCTTTCAGCATGGTATTAAATTTTCATCTCCCTGCCTGGGCTTTCATCACAGTTTGCAATCTTTTCATAATATTATATTGGAAAGATGGATCTCTCCACCATGTTTTTAAACTTTAATGAAACGATCAGGCATCAGACATGAACACAATCATGTGCCTGCGTTCCATATCGCCGAAAGTTGATAAAAAAGTGGTTTCGGATGGGACTTATCTAAGTCTGCAAATTGAAACCTACTCTTATATAACATAAAGTAAGATAATACTCTTACTTACCTTATTCCTATAAGTAAAAGTTTGTCTAGTATCTGCTTTTTCCTATGTATGCATATGGTTTTGAGTCAAATATAGAGGGAAAAACCATATGTATTTATATAAACCTGTGCTACTATCAGGGCTGCGGTTATGGAAACTTATAGCTAATTAAAGCCTTTCAGCCAATCAGAATTCACCATATGCAAACATAGGAAAACATGCTCATTCACAGGAGAGATGGTTTGCCATTCTGGGCCACTGTGCAAGTGAACCTTCCAGTGTATATGTTTTTAAATTCCAGTTTAATCAAGCAGAAGGTAGATTGAATATAAAGTGTTGAATTGTAATTATACTTCAGTATACTGTGATATAGGCTACATACTTTAAATATGAGTATACCACTAGTACTAAAGCTCTTATGGAACTTAATATAGTGATATAATATTGATAGTAATATAACTTCAATACATACTAATAATGAGTTAAAAATTATTGTCTCGTCTACCAATATGGTAATATTTAGGCAAATATACTTAAAAAACCAATTACTTACAAAATATATTTGTCAAACAAGCATTAAATGAGGTCTTATGGTACACTATTAAAAAATATGTTCAGTATATTATGTTATACTTAAGCTAATGATATAGAGACCCTGCAGTCACGTGACCTACTCCACACTGATCTTGATTGTGAACTGACGCCATATCCGCAGTCAAGCTTTACCTTGACACTGAAAGTCAAAATGGCTATAGCGTGAACAATAATGATCAGTTGTCCTTTATGAAGATCTCACATCATCAGAGATCAAGTTATCAAGGTTATTTTTGAAAGTGTGCGGAACTTAATAAAAAGTTCAAAGATTTCTCCAGCTTTCACTGGAGAAAGTTTGTGTGCGTATAAGAGTTTATTGATTTTATGTTATTCCATGTAATAAAATAAACCCCCCTGTGTCTAGGACTCTATTAAAGCTAATACCAGCCGAGTAGGATCTATGGCAGTGGATGTTCCCATGGCGCCAAAGTGTGACAAATGCAATCATTCATTCATTCATTCATTCATTCTCTATACTGCTTATCCTGTAGCCCCGGAGCCTATGCCTGGAGACTTGGGGCACAAAGTTGGGTACCAAGCCGTCACAGGGCACACAAGCACACACAAACTGTTCGGGAACACTATTTGGGAACACCAAATAGCCTAATCTGCATGTCCTTGGACTCACTCACTAACTTATCTTCTATACCGCTTTATCCTGCATTCAGGGTCCTGGAGCCTATCTCAGGAGGCTTAGGGCATGAGGCAGGGTACACCCTGGACAGGGTGCCAATCTATCGCAGGGCACATACACACACACACACACTCACACACTCATTCACACACTATGGGTAATTTGGGAACGCCAATTAGCCTAACCTGCATATCTTTGGCCTGTGGGAGAAAACTGGAGTACCTAGAGAGGAAACCCACCAAGCACGGGGAGAACCTGCAAACTCCATGCACTCAGACATAAGACTGGACTCAAACCCTGGACCCTGGAGTTGCTTATGATATAAGAATAAACATAATTCACAGAACATGCATTGACTGCTTTATCCTTAAGGCATTAATACTATCAATACACACTAGAAAAAAATTACCGTTTGTACCTTTGATGAAGCGATCACTACAATTGAGCCAGTCAGATTTCCTTTTCAGCCATGTTGGCTTCAATCATTGCGATTAACCATAAATCCCTGTAGAATGGCCCATCCCCTTTGCTCAAACATGTCAATGTAATAACAATAATAATCATTGCTACTGTATCTGTTTACAAATTTTCTATGATGTTAAGTTGACCACCAAGATGGCGCCCCAAATGAAAAAGAAAAACTGCAGTGCATTCTGGAGCAGTCATGTGCAGGATCTTTGCTATTAGTGCACTACTTATATGTTCTAGTAGTAATGTCTTAGTGTACCATTACTAAGAAAAGTTATAACAATATTGCTCTATAAACTTCTTTCTGAGTAGTCTTTGGTGTTTGTATTCTGTCCGAATGGCTTCCAGATTTTTACTCCTGAAGGACAAATGAGCCATGTTTTCTAACTAAACCCACTGCTAACTGACAGGTCTTCTGCTCTTTCTACGGTGATGTTGGCAGAGGCAAATTTAAGCAGCTAATAAATTCTCCATGTTTCCCTACTTGATACACAACATAATTGAGGCTGATATTTTTCCTAATGAATTATTTATGATGGTTTGTCAGTTGGGAGCTGACAGCTCAAGAGGGGATGAGGAAAACCGAGAACCATTCCTTTCATGTTTATTTTTTTAAAGGGAACTCTAAAGGCTAATATTGTAAGACAGCATTGTTATGGTGAAAGACACACAGGGTTTGACATTTCCCATCTGACATTTCAAGAAGCAATTTCTTTAAACCCGTTCTGTACATTATTTTATGTTGTTTTAATAAGATATGCTTCTTGGCTCATAAATAACTGTTTGGTAGAAGAACATGACATTTTGCAGTGGTGTTGCAGAGATATTCAGTTGCATCATTTTGGACTTTACTGTGTATTGATTACATAATCTCCCTACTTTGTTTTTTTGGGGGTTGGAGGGTGTGGCTAAGTCTACACTGTACAGACATGGTCTTATTATTAACAACAATCGTTATTATGACTCAGTAAATATTGTGACTCATACTGTTTAAGTGTGCAATCGAAGCAAGGATGAATTTACCAGAGGTATAACTTTGTAAGCTGCAGTACGTCAGTAAGCACTTTGGTGTAGAAAAAGGACCAGAGGAGGAATGAAGGGATGGACTGAAGACAAGACTAGGAAATGGATAAAGGAAAGGGCTTGAGCATGGACTAAGGGATGTAAAAGTAAAGGACTAAAGGATGGACTACAGGCAGCACTAAACGAGGGACCTGGGGATTGACTTAAGAAGAACATACAGAATTGACTGGAGGAGGGTCTAGAGAATGGACTAGAAGTAGGTATAGGGAATGGACTACTGAAGGGATGAATAATGGACTAGGTAAGGAAAAGGAAAATGGACTAGGGAATGCACTTTAGGTGGGACTAGGGAAATATTTTTGGATGGACTAGGGAAATAACTATAGAAGGAAGTAGGAATAAGATTTAAGGAGGGACTAGGGAATGGACTTTAGAGGGGCACTAAGAAATGGATTTGGGGAAGGATTACATAGTGGACCAGTGACACAAACCCATTGGCATTGGTGACACAAACCCCAGCCACTGGATGCAGTGCTGGTCCCAAGCACAGATATAATGGGAGGGGTTGCATCAGGAAGGGCATCTGGCATAAAACCTGTGCCAAGTTGTTGTGCGGATCGGATGGTCCACTGTGGCGACCCCTTGATGGGAGCAGCCGAAAGACTAACAAAAACCACAACATAATGGACTAGTGAAGAGACTTTAGAATAGAAAAGAGGTGGGACTGTGGAATTGACATTAAGAGGGACTGGAGAATGGAGTGCAGGTAGAGTTGAACTAGAGGATGGACTAGGGAATTGAAAAAATAGAAAAATGTCAGGACTAGAATATGGTTTGTAGGGAAGACTAAAGGATTGACTAGAGGACGTAAGTGAAGAATGGACTAGAGGAGGGACTAATGGATAGAAGAAGGAATTAACTGGCTGATGGATTCAGAAAGGGACAAAAATATCATGTACGTGATGGTCTAAATAAATGGTTAAACAGAGGATGAACTAATGAGTAGACTGAGTAGTAGCAGAAAAGCAAGGGCAAGAAGGGAAACATTATGCTCCCTTCATCCTTGAAGAAATACAGATACAGGTTCAAAAACATAATAATCAAAAGTATTCACTTTCAATAACAAAAAAGTAAAACCTGGTCTTATTTTGCATGTTCCAAAATGTCACACAGATGGTATTGCTGTTATGAGCTTAGTTTCATTTAATAAAGGCCGAGTCTGCTTGGAAACAATTGCTGTAATACATCCTTGTTTTTAGTTTTTCCTGTGGATTCTGGTCAGTGATGCTGTGGGTGTGTCTGTGGGTGTAGGGGGAAGAGAACGATGCCATTCACTTAATAATCATCTTACACTTCTCTGGTTGTGTTCTGGGTCATGGAAAATACCATGAGATCAGCTCTAGTCTTCTGAAAATGTCATGCTGTTCCTATGGGAGGGAAGTGGTGGTAGCTTTTGTGCATCATGCCATAACATCATAAAGAGGTGAACATGGTGGACCTTTTCCTTTATTAGACTTTCAGACAGGGCTTGTGTGTATTCCTAGAGATCTACCACCATGATCAGCTAAGCTTCAGGTACCACCCTGGAGAATTGGATGGAAATTACTGCGTGAGATACAGGCTCCTCTGCTGGAGGAGGTTCAGCATGTTGGAATGTTGGTTTAATTAGTTGGTAAAGTGGTTAGCGCTAATGAACCTGGAGAAGTATGGTAGAACAAGGAACCCTTTTTAAGAAGCAGTCCTGGAAGTTGTTTGTTTAAAAGATTAAAAAGTCAGGAGTTTATGACATAACTGATAGCTTAAGCAATTAATTGGATGGTGGAGCATGTTGGTAAATATTTTTAGTTCATCTAGATTTAAATCCTTTCCAGATGCTAGCTTGCAGGAAAAGTAACAGTTGCACATTTAATTGCACAGATGGGAGAGCTTGAGTTTTCAGCACCTGGATTTTACTTCATCTCACCTAAGATATTTTCCCTTTTCATTTTCCCTCTTTCTCTCTCTCTGTCTTACTTTCAGGCGAAGGATTCTGTAATTACCCATGTTCACATTGACAGGAGTGCTAATCTACAGAAATCATCTTTCTTTCCCTTCTTGCTCTTTCATCATCTCCGCTCACTGATGGGTTTCAAACCAGAATTTCCTTTTCAAAACATGCATTTTCTGATCACTTTGATGAAATTAATCAAGATAAGATTTTCTCAAAAGTAACAAGTCATCAAAAGGATCTCACTGAAGAATAGGATTAAGGCGCATCATACTGTACATATCATAATATGTGAAATCCAATCATGTATCAATATGCAAATGAAGACTAGTGCAACACAATGATGATTTTATTTTTTACTTTGATCTTCTTGTTTGTTTGTTTGTTTGTTTGTTTTCAACAGCTTGGTCATGCAATTTATTATTCAATATATTAAACATTTTACATTTTACATTTTTTCTGCCCCAGTTTTGAGCGACTTTAATCAGCTTCATGCTCTGAGCGTGACTAAATGAGCTCATTAGGCTAATTGCACAGTCACCCCCTGATTTTGCTCCAGTTTTCAGTTCACGCTGTTAATAAATGCTATGGAGAGCACTTCTGCTGATCTGCTGGTTAATCACCATGCCTTTTTTTTAATACTGTATGTGAAATCTCATTAATCAGATCTCATTCTGAACTCGTACATCAATGCCATTTATGATCGCTGTGTTCCTCTAGCAAAAAGCGATTGTATTATTAAACAGAGCTGTAACAGACAAACATATCACAATTCCATCATTCTTAAGCTGATCCTCATGTCATTATCGAGTATTAATATGACAGAAACAGGGTGAGTGCATGAAAACATGAGCATGTATTTCTACTCTATTTCTCAATTCCTTGCATGTAGGCGGCACAGTGGTGTAGTGGTTGGCACTGTGGCCCCGCACCTCCAGGGTCCGGGTTCGATTCCTGCCTCAGGGTCTGTGTGCATGCAGTTTGCATGTTCTCCTCATGCTTGGTGGGTTTCCGTCCAAAGACATATTAAAGTAAAGAGTTTGAGATTAAAACCCCATCATGGATCACTCTGCTATAAGGAACTGAGTATATTTGCCGGCTTTCTTTGCTGATGGCCACTGTGTCAGTGTTGGACAACATTTCTTAGCTCCGAGCTGAACGATGCAGTGTTAGACCATCGGGTATGTTTGTGTGTTTAGTAGCCATGCTTTTATGATAACCTGTATTTTCTTCTTCGCTGGTCATGTGTTAGGGAGAGTGGATGTTGTGGATGCTGTGGATGAAGAAGCCTGGTGTGACAAGGCATCATTACTGACCTTTTGAGACGTGTGCTTGTGTAAGGTGTGTGGAAGGAGTCTCCAGTGTCAGCAATCAGAGGTAAAGAGGTAACTTACTGGATTCTCACATCTTGATTAGTTTACTACACTGACACAACACGCACAGGGTTTATTTCACTGGATAAATCCGTAATTTAGCGGATGCTGTGTAACTGGGATGCACTAAAGGTATCATGCAATCTTGTAATCATAATTAATTACAGTGATGAGAGGAGAACCACACATACACAAATACATCATGCACACTCTGTACACATTCTGTACACTACACTTACCTACAGAACAGCTGTTGCCATGTCAACGGTGAGAAAACAAGTTTCCATGGGGAAGAAGAGTGAGATAAGGTGTGTGTGTGTGTGTGTGTGTGTGTGAGTGTGTGTGTGTGTGTGTGTGTGTGTGTGTGTGTGTGTGTGT
>JAOVVB010275951.1:0-17719 GCA_028570985.1 Heterobranchus longifilis | reverse complement strand
GGGTGTGTGTGTGTGTGTGCGTGCGCATGTGTGCATGTGCATGTGTGTGGGAGTCATTCTGCAGGTGTGTGAGTGGGAGGATTTAGGAGCTGGCTTCTGTGTCAGTCAGTAGCTGGTACGGTGTGAGAAACTCTGTGTCAGCACTGAGTCAGAACACCGTGGTTGATTTGTGTGTGTGTGTGTGTGTGTGTGTGAGGGGGGGGGGTGTGCGTGTGCGTGTGCGTGTGTGTGGCTTTGTACATCACTTTTTCTTTTTGTGCGTGCGTGCGTGCATGCAGCTTTGTACATCACTTTTTCTGTTCTTTACAGTAAGGTTATGAAACTTGCATACTGGAACTTTTGAGTCTACGCATTCTCATAAACCATTTGTATAATACAAAAAGTATTGCACAGCAGTTCATATAATATATGTCTTCTGTAACATGTCATCTTTGACGTTGCAATTAACACTGTGAAACAGGATTAATTCCATAGGTTTAGGCTACAAAAATACTTAGTTATGTTCAGGCAACAAAACAACTTTGGTATGGTTAGTAAAAAAACACTACAGGGATTGGCATTAAAATACCTACTTCCATTTTAAATACATTTGATGGTTGCGTGATACACAGACCCAAACTCCAGTCTCCTGGGTCAGGCTGGTCTCAATCCCTGTTCGTATATGATGATGATTCAAAAATGTTTAAAGCCGTGTGGGTGCTTCAGCTGTTAGTCACCCAACATTCTCTATGGAGACAATGAGACATAGACCAAAAATAGCTCTTTCCAACTGCAGGTGACTTTGTAACACCACTGTGCTCCATATATTGTGTTGTTACTAAAGCTGGTAAAATATGCATGAAGTGTAAATGACTTACAAACAAACTTTAAACAGTGTACAGCCTCCCTTGTTCCTTTCGTTAGTGGCGTGGTGTAAGCCTGATAATGCACTCTGAGATGTCCTGATGTAGAAAACAATGAACTCAGCAGAGGAAACACCACCCTATACATGTTGTGGTACTCTTCTCTTCCACACCTCACTATAATGAACATGTAGTTTGGCTCAAGTTGAATAACTTTTTTCAAAATAATTTCACTTATGTTACCTTCTGGCACATGAAACAACCAGCTTGCTTGACACGCAGGTCTGCACAACCCGTTGTTGAAATTTGGAAGGTGTGGCTCCTCTGCAACCTACAGTTATTCCTCACTGCTTAGGTTTGCAGAAACATTTATGCATATGGAAGCATCATTTCAGCTCAACTTGTGGCCATTATTATGACAGTATGCTGCATGTGAATATCATCATATGTTTTTGCAATATTTTTCTGCAACCATGCAATGAACTGTTTCACACTTGTCATGCTCCATGGTGCAAACACACACACACACACGCACACGCACACACACACACACACACACACTCTAAGTGTCAGGGTGCTCTCCAGTAATCCAAAACTTTAAGACACCTGGCTGACGTCCAATCGCTCCAAGCAAACATTAAGAAGACAGTTCCTCCAATCAGCCCCATCACACTCACGCTCACGCGCACGCGCACACACACACACACACACACACACACACACACACACACAATCCTAAACTGAGATGGAGTGTTGTAATCACACTTGAAGCTCTGTTCTGGTTTCAGGGCATTGAGCCAACCAAACCTTCTGTCTACGCTGTTACTTCTGCACCACTTCTGCTGCAAAAGCCCAGATAGCATCTATCACTACACAGAACAGGGAGAGGGGTGAGGGGCGGGTGGACAGATAGAGTGTAAGAGAGGATTATTTGTAACAGATACACAGACAGTGAGAGCCAAGGACAGATATGGTGGGAGAAAACCATCTCCTAAAAGTAAGAATGAGCACAGTAACATGCAGATTACATGTTGTAAACACAAAGTATGTGATGATTATCATCCTCTACCACAAATGATGTGACAATAGCATACATTAGAAATGCCACTGTGTTGTTGGTTTGCAAAAGTAAAACAACTATGACTAAGGCTCAGGTTAAGAAGGGGAAGCTTAAATTTCACCCATGTATTGAGGTGAAACTTAAACCTGGGCTCTTTGTCTTACTGTAACGGGAAGATTTATCCACCACCTTCACCTCCACACTTTTAAGGGGCCAGTATGCCCCATCAGAAGTGCACTGTTTACAGTCCTTACACAACTATTTCTGTCACTACTCATGTGAACAACTGACTGCAGCGCTATGAATGTATACGCTGTTTTCGCCACATTTAAATGATTTTCACGCCTCATCCTTCTCTATGACGGCTGGCTTTTCACCTTACCTTGTGGCCATTCAATTTAGGTACTTGGTCAAACAACACATTGAATGAACTACTTCTTTTCTAGCATAGCCTGGCCTTTATTTCACTCTGTGCACATTTCTTATTATTTATTGAAATTACAAGAGTACATTTTTGTTTTTTCCACTCCTTATATGGAGAGAATCGTCACTTTTTGACAGATAAGCTACTGCATCCATAATTGTAGTCTGGCTTACTGGATGCACAGTGCCTGCGCTATCTATTTTGCAAGGGTCCTGTTGTCCTGCATCCGGGGCTTAGTGCCGCCTAAAACGATTGTGATTGGTTTAAAGAAATACAAACAAGCCAGGGCATTTTTTCTCCCTGTACCAGAATGTTAACTCATGCAGCCAGACCATGAGATAGAGAAAGGCAGTGCACTGACGAGTTAGCCTAACCACTTTAGAGATGTTAAATACAAAGGAAGGAACCGCCCTTTCTTGTTGCCTTTAAATTAAATCCTTTAGGGTGCCACCACCCAAGAGCAGAATTCCACTGTATTAACATGGAAGTATAGAGCGATCCTTTACAAACTGAAAGGTGAAGTGAGGTCAAAGATCAGACCAAACATCAACAGCTGACAGTAAGTAAATGTGTGTCTGTTTGGGCCTATTTGTGTAGGTGCTGATAGGAAATTGTGTATGCATGTAACCACAGTTTGTAATTGAACCTTCCATATATTCAGTGCGCCTCCTTCCACCACCTACTCTCTGGTGTAAAGCGGATTAGACTGCAGCCACACTTCCGTCTCCCTCCACTCTGACCTGACAAAAGGTGCTAATTATAGGCTGACCTTGACAGCGCTGCTTCATGGTCAACTGCTGCCCTCCCACTCACCGCGCAGGAACTAGTCATTATATATGTAACTATCACCCTGGGCCAAAGGCACCCACACTCTGTACACTCCTTACAGCGGAAGGAGCGTGGGTGAGGAGGAAATTTAAAGGAATAGTGTGACATTAGAAACACGCTGATTTGCTTCCTTGCTTTGCTGGTATCATTTCTCGGCGAACAACGGGCGGGCGCAGTGACTTCTACGAGTCTTACCTTTTCTTTTTTACATCTCTGTTTGTGTACAGATCAAACAAACAAGGTACAACATGTTAATTATTGGAGGTGTTGGAAGGCTGTTCTTTTTTAGCAGCAGACAGATAGATGAGCTGTTTCCCTCTGCTTCCAGTCTTTATGCTTTTACAACTTAGTTCTGAGTAAACGTAGCTGTCCCATGTTGTGTTAAATATTACTTGCTTCATTTTGGTAGGTGGACCATCTGGCATTAAAGCTGGCTACTAGAAACTCTCCCAGCTGATGCCATGGATGTATAGTGCCCACAATACCAGTGGAGCTGAGCGAAAAGACTACACAGGGGAGGGAGGGGTCCTGTCTTCTGTTAGTGCATCGCTCCGACCTTTGAGTTTAAAACTCAGTGGTTCATACACAGCTATGATCTGGGTTTAGTACACACATAGTCTGGCTTACATAAGACCTGGATACCGGATCCATGTTCAATAAGAATTGCTCGCCTGGCGCATACGCCAAAAAAGCTTCCAGGCTTCTGGGTTTACTTCCGTGTTATGTGGCCCACGGAATTTGCACAATAGCGTCTCTCCCGTCTGCCTCAGGGGCGCAGACTTTACATTGTGCTGACTGATTTTTAAATCGCTCTTCTCAGCTCAAGGAAGGTTTTACAAACATAAAATGTCCATGGATTAAACATTCTGAATAAAAAGATAATTGACCTTTTTTGCAGTTTGAGGTGTCCTGTGAACAGTTTTACATATGTCACTTTTACAGTGGTGGCCTATGGAGAAAATGCTTTCTGGGGGGATTTTTTTTGTTGCAGCACCGCAAATGGCCACTGGAAAAAATTGCTGCAAGGCTACGTAGCGTATTTCCCAAAATGTCAAACTTTTCTTTTTAAGAAATCTACCCTAAAATACTACCAGAAAACCTTTTGGTTGTTTGGTGGTTTGAAAAATTCCGATGTCTACAATGTGCGAGATACTGACTGCAGCTGGAATAAAAAACATTTTGTAGTTATCTAAACCTTCATCTTTGAATAAGTGGTTACCTCAGAATCAAAGAGCCATCATGAAAGAGACTGCACCAGGGTTCAAAGTCCTACAGGGGAAATCCACAATTTCAAAGGGTAAAATTAGGGATTCATTGAAGTAGATGAGGCAGTTTGAAAGGGACAACCTGTGACAGACTGATGAGTTAAATAACTACAGTCAGGTCCAAGACCTTCAAACTGTATCCCTATCTGCATTTGAAATAAACAGTCAAACTTAATAACATCTCAGAAGTTAAACATTAGATACGTATATGGACAGAGCCTTCTGTCCGTAGGCTACTCTGTTCATTTTGTTCATATTTCTGCACGTTCTCTGAAAGCTTTTGGATACGGACTTAACGGAGCAGTACCACCGGAAATCGTGAGGGCAGTGTAGTGCAAGACAGTATAGAAACACGACCATAGAACATGAGGAAGACTTATTTTTTTAAATGGCAGACCGGAATGGCAATGCTTAATACATGATTTAATAGATATAGAAATGTTTTTTATATTGATGTATTTAATGGGCTCATAAGACCATAGTCGTCTACAACGCTGCCTCCGTTTTTCCCTCTTACTGAAGAGTTACATTATTACGACTTCCTCCACCATCCTGTTTGTTGTTGTCAGAAACTTTTTTGACTCTTTTTTGCCCTGTGGTGGATGTATTGCTTAACATCTATTACCAACGTAAAGGACGCATGGAAGTATGTGGACATTGTTTGAAATGAATGCATCAATTTTAAATTTTAAATTTACGTAAAGGGAGCTACATGTGCCTAAAGCAGAACTCCTGCCAGACTGGCATCAGTCAGCCTTGTTCGCCACCACATGATGACTAAACTAAAATTAAAGTGGCACTGATCACATGCAGCTCGCCACATCTGTCTGAAGACTCCCCAACTAACTGTAGACCACTGGAGCCGGCGTGGAGCCCTCCCCAGACAGAGCTGCCCCGGGGCAAACGTGCTTCATGTTCCACCAGCCTCCACCAAACAGCAATTTTGTTTCTTTGAGCTTGTTTCGACAGACTCACTTAAAAGACACCGGCCATGAAGTATCAAAGGACATTTTCAGTTGCGCTGAATTCTTTTTCTGTGATTATCGAAGAGTATACATGTAGTGCTTCTGTAGTTTGGGAGAAGCTTGTTGCAAACATTTCTTTCAAAAGATTACTGTCTGCTAAGGGATAAGCTGAATGAAAACATTTGTTTTGAATCAAGTGGCCAATAAAACAGTAGTTTTAAACTGCTAGCATCACTCAACCTCTGTGCCCCTCTCATTAAAATCATTTGCTGAATTTGGGCTATAAAAGCAAATGCAGCAATTGCTGGCATGAGGCTTCAATTAGAGTTACGACTAGAGGTGGGGGCTCTATGGGGGATTTTCCAGATCTGTGTGTGTGTGTGTGCGTGTGTGTGTGTGCGTGTGTGCGTGCGCGTGTGTGTGTGTTCAGCATACACTAAAAGTGATATGTTACAATATGTGTGATTTTATATGTCCTCGAAACACCTGTGCTGATCTGTGACAGACAAGGGCAACTGATCGTGCAGCAGCTTGATTTTATTTTCACCTGCAGACGACCTATGAGTCAAAGCTTCAGGCTGTTTTCTGTTTCATTGGCAACAAGACATACTTAAGTACCCGTATGGCAAATAATCAAAATGTGCATAGAAATGAACCATTGGCATATACACAGTAATAAAAAGAAATTCTGATTTGGCGCCTCATATGTTTTTTTTTAATTAATCAAACATCATTTCTGTTTGAGTGTACTAAATCCTGACGACGGTTTAGCCTCTGGATTGAATAGTAAACACATCATAAAACTATTCTTGGTCTTGGTGACTCAGTGTTGCTGAGAACAGAGGCTTTTTAACTTTCTCTGTAAAGGTGGTGGAGTTTGCATGTTCTCCCCGTGTTAGTGTGGGTTTTCTCCGGGTTCTCCGGGTTCTCCGGCTTCCTCCCACAGTCCAAAGACATGCAGGTGACTTTAAATTGCCCATAGGTGTGAATGGGAGCATAAATGGTTTTCTATCTCTATTACTGTATTTCCATTTCATGGTACGGCTATGCTCGACTCAATTCATTTTTGGTTACAGGTCCTTGTTTTCTCTATTTCGTTTCCACTTTGGATAGTACCTGCGGCATTCTCGGCTGATTGCCATAGCACCGCCACGTGAAACTGGTGTGACATCATCTTCAACACGACACTAAATTATTTCTTTGGCAACCAAACAAAGGAACATCTGCACTTTGTCAGTTGTATGGCATAGTGTACAGCGTAGTTTTCCGGAGCTGCCATTTAAAAAAAAAATCTGGGTCGATTTAAAAAACGGGACAGCCCCCGTGACCATGACTATAAGCAGTTACAGATAATGGATGGATGGATGTAAAGGAAGTGTTTGTTGCTTGCACAATGCATCAATCAGTGTCCGCCCCGCTGTTTGCATAAAATACCAAAAAAATGTTTCAACTCAAAAGTGGCATCTGGATTCAGTTGATCCAAAGTCATTTAAGATCAAAATGCCTTAAAGTTTAAAACACTAGCTCAAATCACGACTTGTTAAATGGACAATTATTTGACAGACTGGTGATTTTCTCCACAGGAAGATGGTGCTAAAACAGACTTACAGGAGCCACAGCCTGAGTCAGCAAAATGCTGTCTCTCTGCAGTATCTACACACATGGTTAAAATTAGGAAAATATCAGAGTTAAGGTTACAGCTAGCATTGTTCTGAACTTCTGGTACATGTCATGGCATTTGCACCATTTAGCCTGATTTACAGAGAAACATTTATGAAATCATGTGCACGTCAACTACAATTTTGAATATTTAGTCATTCGAAAAACACAATATCCCAAAGTATCCCTTTAAAAAAAACATAAGTAACGTTGTCACAAAGGGTGGAAAAGGAGTTTGGTGTAACTTTAAAGCTACAAGCCCAAGGAATCACAACACCTGAGTAACATCCATCGGCAATATCAGACTTCTGGTGTGATGCACACACTTCAAAACATCTCTCAGTTAATATTAAGAGCAGCTGTATCACCTGAGGCCCTACAAGAAAAAACACAGTCCCGGTCTCCTGTTGACTCCAGGATATTGAATCACATCCAACATGATGCACAGGGAGCTGAAGACTGACTGAAGAAGAAGAAGAAGAAGAAAAAGAAGAAGAAGAAGAAGAAGAAGAAGAAGAAGAAGGATTGACAGAAGAGTGAGAGAATAAAGTGACAGAAGTAAAGAGTGATGAGAGAGAAAACACAGATCAAGATAAGAGTGCTTATTTGAATAGAGATAGATATCTAAACACAAATAACTCAACAAATAGTCTGATGCCACAAAACATGAGGTTTATAACATATAAGATGCAGTCTTTGTCCCTAATGGACTTTTGTTAATACATTTGACATAGAAAAGATTTATAGTGTCATAAATTTGGAAGGAGAGATTGGGGGAAGTTACCTATAATTACATGGTGGCTCTGAATCAATTTATATTTTAAGTTGTCCAAATTATGATTAACTCTGTGTTGAATGGGACAGAATGCCCTATGTTGACTTGTACTATTTTGTTTTGTTTTTTTACAGCAGGCTTATTTCATTCAGCTCAGTTTAGTTACTGAGCAAAAATACCACAGAGGTTTCACCAGGTCACCGATAACCTCAGTAGCCTGGTTATGTAGCCTAAACATTTATGGATACATTTAATGTTATCATTAATCATCATTTATCAAAACCTAAATAGCTATTTTTATATGGGAAGTTGGCATAGAAGTTTTTATTATCCTGAAAGATTTGATTTTGGCAGCATTTGCTGAAGGCTACACAACAAAATGTGAAAAATCAGCACAAGCAAAAACGTTCTAATGAATCTAAATGTATATAAATGTACCTTGGTACTGAGCTCATAACTAAAATTGGACTCCCTGTTACATATATAAGATATGCAACCTCTGACTTAAACACGCAGGTGCCAATCCCGTGGGTGCTCTGGGGCCCGAGCACCCACCGAAAAAGTTGAGCACCCACGGAAGTGTAACTGCTCGCCATGTTTATTCCACTCAACACTGAAACATTAGCATTTTGGCTAGCTAAAACTCCATGAGCCCCTACCACAGGAACCTATAACCTCAGTTTGTGCAACTGTATTGATCAGAAACGAGTAATTTCAAGATACAGATTAACCAAAGCTAACTAACCCTAACCCTTCTAGTCTTTGCAACCACTTAATGTGCTTTACACTGCGAGTCATTCGCCCATTCACACAGGAGGATGGCTGAGGTTACCATGCAAGGCACATGCTCATCAGGAGAGATAAACACTCACACGCCAATGGCTATACCTTCAGGAGTAATTTGGGGTATTAGGGTTGGGTTGTATTTACTGGATTGTCTGCTGACAATGAAAGAGAGATGCAACCATGAAAAAGTGTCTTGAAGTGTTGACAGGCTGGCCAATAATTCACTCATCAGCAGTTTTATTTTAATGATAAATTCACCCTGGGGAAAACGGATTCTCTTTTATTCTCTATTCATCTGTGTCCTCTGAGTCATGGATGAAAAGCAGAATTTACAGAGATTGAGAGATAAAAGAAATAAATAAGGAATTAAATTAATGGCTTGGAAGGACAAGCAGGTTGGACGAGATAAGTAGGAAATGCAGCACTGTGAAATAGCCTAGAGGTTTTTTACAGGTCCAAAAAGCCTACACCCGAACCAGACCTGTGTATTCTTTGAAAGCTGGGACCCAGACCCATTCAGAACCGAGAAATGTCAGACCCGGGAGACACAGACCTGATCAGTACCAATTTCACAGCTGATTGCTTATTACAAGTTAATGTTAATTTACAAGTTGTTAAACACCCCTGTGCCTGGCTGTAGCACATGTAATCCATCCTCCTTGTCAAGAAACAGAATGGCTAGACCACACTTGTTATTTCTGCTTAAAAGTCCACTTGCTGTCACGAGGACAGATGACAAGAGCGCCTCGTGTAGAATCAGCTTTGCCGTTTTGTTGCATAATAAAGATAACTTTGACCGTTTCCCCTTTTGAATTATAACATTTTGTTTCCCCTTTTGAATTATAACATTTGCTGCTTATTGCCACCGTTGCTAACATTAACATTGTGCTAATCTGTCTGACCCTTCACCTCCCGAGCAGGGACAATGTTCACGCAGAAATTTGTAGACTACCACCTTATGGCCACAGATGCACTTGCAGTTGCACCACACGCACGCGCACACGCACACGCACGCACACACCCCCCCCCACACACACACACACACACACACACACAGAGCACTTAGTTAGGCTGATGAGCGCTGTCTGATAACTGCCAGTGTTACTGAGAAAAAATGTGTAATTAAATTAAAATGTTGGTGGTTACAAAGGGATTATATCCAAATATATTATTTGTGGTTTAAAAAAAAAAAAGCTTATAGGTAGAATATTAAATTAATTTTGCATCTTTTCTCTGTGCAGGGATCCTTTCTTCTTTTGGCATATTTCCAGACAACTACACTACAGCACTCTTGTGCGTTTATGTTTTCAGGACTTTTGAACTTTATTGCCCAGTTTAAAACATTTGCTAGAAAAGTAATCAAAACATATTTAAATGTTAGAATTTAGGCTTTGATGGAGTAGGCTAATTAGCCTAGGCTACTCATTACATTTTAACAGGGTAACTAGTAATCTGTAATCTATTGCATTTCAAAAGTATCTCTACCAACACTGACAATCGGGCCTGGGACCCGACCCGGACCCGACTGACTTTATAAACCGTGGATCTGAACCCTGTACTGGTCCTGGATCCTAGAGTTCAGGTCAACAGGTGAATAGGCTACAGAGAAATCGCAACATATTGAAGAGATGACCTGGATGACAGTTAAGCGGTTTTGTGACGGGACTTTTTTAATCTTCACTTGAACAATAGATTCTCTGCAGTGACAGCGAGAGTATCACTCCTCTCCTTCAACCAACAGTTGAAGATGTTTGTTCCCCTGTGAACAAATGTGACTATGCATCCCAACACTATGTGGTTTTTCCAGAAATCTGAGGTGAGTAATAAAGAAACAATCTGATCACAAGCTTATAGGTTATGGTGTGTAATCACTGAGTCAGAAAACAGGAATCTGGTATCATTGCACAACAACAGGACTTACAGGTCAAGGGTGTTTGACCTAACAATACTCACCTCATGTCTGTCTAATAAAATGTGATACAATCCAGATCAATACAAGTAAACTATCCTTCCATATGCTAGGCTTTAACTTCTGATTTAAAGGAGAATTAGACTCAGATATTCAGGCACTGGTATCCTGTGTTGTACTGTGCATTCCAGGATTTATTTTTGACATCGTGAAATCCCTTTGACAAACCGCAGAGAACTTCCAAACAACATGGACACCAAATATACCATTTGGGAAAATCCCATGAATCAAACTTGATTCAAAATGAGTTAAAGTGAACTATCAACACATTTATTAACAACGTAGTATTGCTTTTCCACCACAGTTGCCTAAACTATATAAGCAACACCGAAAACACTCATATGAGTGTCAAAGTAGGCCTACACTGTGTGACGGTGCAATGCAGAATTAAACAGGGTAACCTTCATCATGTTATTAATATAAGCCATGAAAGACACTGGGTTGCACAAATGACTAATTTTGTCATTGAGATCACAGACAAATCATCTGTGCTATTTTAATTATGAGAAGTTCTCAGTGTTTCAGGCATTTGGTGAACTTGCCTGGACATGCCTGCAGTCAGATGGACAGAGAAATACCAGTGACAATAGTAAAAGCATAGTAGCTCTGAAACAGCAGGTTTTTCCAGTGAAGAGCTAAAAGAGTGTCACACCCCTTACTCATAAACACTACATGCATACTTGTCTGTCGAGACTTTTTTCAGTGCATCCATTCCTCTTTTGTGATGGAAGTCTCCTTGTGTGATGTTGCAACTGACTGTTCATGCATAATGTTGAGTTTAGATTTGCAGAGATATACCGGTTTCACTGTAGATCGTGGTATGAAAACTGGCGGTTATCAAACGAGTGCATTTGCTTATCTATGGTAATGAATAAAATATATTTATTTTCAAAAGTACACATTTAAAAATAGTTTCAAGTATAGTAAAGAGTTTGTTCAACCAACTGTTTTCATTCCTTTAAGGGTCATTGTAAAGGATAATAATATTAATAATTGTATAATACTGTACCGTGAGACTGATATATTCTGAGATGGTTATCATACCATGACAATCTTGTACCATTGCAACCCTAGTTTAGACAGAAGAATTGACTCCTTAGTTCTGACGCCATAACCTGATTAATATATTACTAATTCATATGGAAAAGCATTTTGGACAGCTTTTTGACAGGTATCAGTATATACTGCTCTCTGATGGTTCACTACATCAGAGTCTGACAACCACACTGTAGTGATTTGGAGTTATTATTGACAGATTTGGGTTAACTTAATGACAATGGCAGTGCCTGATTCCTCCCATTACATTACAATAAAGGACTTACTTTGCTGTGATAAGTTGAGCCTCATTAGCTCCCCCTCTCATCTCAATCACAGGCATCTGATTTCTTTATCTATGCAGGAATGTCGAACGTGATTACTTTCACTACAAAGACAAAGGTGAAGATGACTGACTCATTTGTTTGACTCAAAAGTGAGAGGAGACAACCCAGGTGGAGGGATTGAAACTTCACCGTCATCATCCAGATGACAACTTTCACATGCTAATCAATGCTAACGATAGCCGGCTGGGCGTTGACAAAAGTTGTTGGGCTACTTCCACTTGGCTGTTAAAGGGGCAAATCGATTTTTCATCAACATTACAAGCACATATCTGATGTTTGCTGTTAGGCAGCAACCTCTAGTGGCCATAATAATTATGACGGGAGGAAACAAGGAAATGAAGTGATGCAGTAAAGACCAAGAAGGTCCATTTTGGGCAGGCAGGAGGGTTGGTGCATGAGTCAAGCAAACACAGGACTTTCACCCAGGAGACCGGTGTTCGTGTACCCTGCAACCCAAAGTCAAGGTTGTTATTTCAAGTTAATCTCTAAATTAACTTCCGTATGTAGATATGTCACGTATCACATCTTGCGTCAGCGTTCTATGTTTCCTAACCTTAACCAAGTGGCTTTGTTGCCTAAACCTGACCAAATAGTTCAATTTCACAATGTTAAAAAAAGCAACCGTCATGTGTGTTTAAAACAGCGATCGTGCGAAATAGAACCGTAAGATACTTTTGTAAGATATCATATGAATCGCTGTGCATATGTTTTTGTAAAGAGTGTTTTAAAGGAAACCAAAGAAGGACTGGTCTGCTGGAATTGAGCAGAGGGGGCAGACTTAAGTGAGATTCAAGTAGGTCTTCAAATTGTCAGAATACACATCTGGCAGGACAGCCTCATCACCACCCTGCTGTGAGAAGTCCCACACTATTACTGAGCAACAGTCCCATTTGCATTAAACATGCCTGCTATTTGAAAGGTGCATTTATTTGTGTTTACAGGTAGCAGCACTCTTTAGACAGAGAAAGCCCAAGCATCCTGCCAAATCAGAGAATCAGAAAAGTAATTGGTCCAACACGTACAGTATCTGGATTCATTCTCAGCAGTGGATGTTTTCCAGACTTATGAGATGGAGTCTGGCTTTGTGAGGCCAGAGACAAAGCTCTTTTCCATCAAATCTGTAACAATATGAGCTCCAGCACCTAAAGCTGCTTCAGATCGGAAGAACTATCCTATATTTCATACACCCCTTTCATTTAAGTACGGTATATGAGAGTCAACAGCCTTTACCACATTAAGAGCGTACCAATGATGTCACCCGCAGGTGAAAGTGACACTGTTGTTTTTGTGATATCCTCCTTTTCTTCCCGTGCCACCATTACATAATCCTTTCTGAATAAAGAGCAGCAGATACTTACTTTATTCACCATACATGGTGGCCCTATATCCCTTACCTGTGGTGAATAGTACTTAGTGCAGCAGGTTCTATTGTACCTGCAGATATAGAGAGGGAGGCCCGGGCCCCCCTCGGTGATCCGGTGTCCTGCAGTCTCAGGTTTCCTTCAGGGAACCCCTGGTATCTTTCAGTTTGGCCAGCATTATGTGTGACTTCCTGTCTGTGGCAGGGATATGACTGGAGGATCTCTCCCGGGACAAGGTGACAATTGTCCTCCTCTTTAGTTTCCCTTCTTTTCTTCTTGTTTGGTTGTTTTTTTTTAAACAGGGGTGTGTGTGTGTGTGTGTGTGTGTGTGTGTGTGTGTGTGTGTGTGTGTGTGTGTGTGTGTGTGTGTGGTTTGTTAAAAGGGTCAAAGTATTCTCATTCTATGATATTTACAAAAACATATGCACAGCGGTTCATATGATATATTACGAAATATGACGGTTCTATTTTGCACAATCAATGTTTTAAACACACATGACGGTTGCTGTTTTAACATTGTGAAATGGAACTACTTGGTTACGTTTAGGCAACAAAGATACTTGGTTAAGGTTAGGAAACATAAAACATTGACGCAAGACATATCTACGTACGGAAGATAATTTAGAGATTAACTTGAAATAACAACATTGACTTTTGGTTGCAGGGTACATGAACACCGGTATCCTGGGTGAAAGTCCTGTGTTTGCTTGATCCATCCACTAACCCTCCTGCCTGCTCTAAATGGACCTTCTTGGTCTTTATGTGCACATCCAAAAACTGTTGGCAGAATAAGACACAATGTTGAAACTTGCAGCACTTCTCTAGAACTCATGAGTTCTGCTTGTTCAAGTTTTATTGGAAATAAAAATAAAACAATAAAACACAAAAAAATGGAGTAAAGCCAGTATACGTTATATTACACCATAGAAGAAATAAACCACAGCAAGATTATCAGCCCAGTCAGCAGAATAAAATGTTGGCGTTTCTGCAAACCATGGATTATATTTGTACATTTCATACGTATCATATCAACATTTATTTTCCTTTTTTTTTTTTTTTTTTTTTTTTTACAAATTCAAGAAAAAAACACCACTCACCCAGTGTCAGGCTTAAATGAGGTGCTGGAGCTGTAGACAAAATCAAAAATATGACAAAAGGCATCTGCACACTCAAATCTGTGCAAAAAGCTTTCGGTCTTTAAGGCATAGACAAAATGTGTGAGTGCAGCAGGGCACAAGGTAAAACCTCACTTGATTAGCCTTAATGCAGAACACTTGTGTCAATCAGCTGAGCCTGTGTGGCTACAACATCAAGGGAGTTGTAGTCCTTAACACAAAAGACTACAAGTTAAGCATGTAAATAATATACAAAAAACACCATATATACAATATAATACAATAGAATATGCAACAATAGAGATAGATGCTATGTAGACCTCAGGCTAAAGACATAAAACATAGATCATATAAAATCTATTAGAGTTTATGCATAGCAAAATACTCATGTCAAAATCCTCATTTAGACCCAGAGGCTGTAATGTTTCCAAGGAGTGGATCCAACAAGTATTCTGCATTTAGGCTAATCAATTGAGGTTTTATCTTGTGCCCTGCTGCACTCACTTTCACATTTGTCTATGCCATGTAGAAGGTCTCTGACCGAAAGCTTGCTATTAAACCTGACTTTTGCACAGATTTGAGTGTGCAGTGAGGACCTTAGCTTCTGTATATGGGGCACACTGTAAATGAAATAATAACACAAATACTTTGGAGTATACTTATCATTAAAGAATACAGATTCACATTTTCTCAAGTCTATTTTAATACAAAACTCACATGCATGTAAGTTTAATGGTGACTGTAATCATCCCTCCTGTCTACAGGCCGTACAGTGATCCCTTTAGTGCAACTCCAATGCAAGAAATGGGATACAGCAGCAGTTAGTCAAAACAAGCACGGATCTTCTTAAGTCTTTTTAAAATCCTTCTGTGAGTCACTATCTTTCCACTGCAGCTCAGCAAAGACACATTGTCCGGAGAAACACAAGGAGGGAATTTTGTACTATAAGGATCATATAACTTTGGGCTCAACACACAGCTCTTTCAATGTGGCCGTGTGAGCACTGAGTTAAGACAGACTTGGAAAAAAAAATATGAACCTAAAGCACAATACAGCCTGATAATGCACAACACATTTAGCTATTGCTGTGGTAGTGTCAACACCGGGTGAAATCCGACTCTGAACTATAAATCAGAGGTGCTGCGCACAATGCAGAAGCATAAATCGACTTTTAGATCGAAGATAGCCCCATTTGTGGCCTCAACACTCCATACGTTATTCCATGATTCTTGCCAGAGGGTTGAATCTTCAACATTTATTTTTGTAATCGCACAGATGTCTATTTAATGGATGAAATGATAAAACAAATGTTTGAATCCAAAGTTTCCATAGGCTGTGTGGCTATACGCCAGCTGTGGCAGGCTGAAGCGCAGTCTTTGGAAATATTGGATTTAAATGCTGGTCTTGCCAGGGGCAAACATTTTATCAGTCAGGGCAGACGGTAGACATCTGTGGGATCACAAATATGAGGCTAATAAGTCTGAAGAAGAGCATGACACTTAAAACGTCACCTTGGTGGTAAAAGAAATATATGTTCATGGGAGAATTCATTGGCGTGCAGACTCTATTTCTCCGGCGGATCACGAATATACCTTTGAATATGTATCTTGCTGCTGGATAACAGGTACAAAGTGTATGCAGAGTAATGTATGCAGTGTTGTGGTTACAAATATGGCTAGATGGAAGGGTACACTATAATATATAGCCCATTTCAAGGCCCAGTGTGTTCAAGGCAGGAATGTTGCGCATTTATTCCGCCTCGCTGTCTGTATAAAAGTTACAAAGACGGAATGGTGGGACTACACGCAGTAGTGACGCACGAGTCGACCCACAGGCCAGTCAAAAGGTGACAAAGCAGCGGTCTGAGTAAGTAATTAATAACTTACTTACTAACAATAGCCCACTTTCCCTTCCTCCCTCTCTCTCTCTCTCTCTCTCTCTCTCTCTCAAACACGCACATGCACGCACGCACCGCGACACTCAGTACGTCTCTGTCCTTCTCTCTACTGACAATTCTACTACTATAATGCATAAATTAATGCATATTTTTGCAGGTCTGGCAGTGCAGATTAGCGATGACGCTGTTGTTTTACACGTCACGTCTCTTGCTCTCAGAATGCCGGCATGCTGTGTAAAAATCACACACTGCTGAGGCATTATGCTGGCATTGTTTGGTACAGTGTGAAAAAACAAAGCGGCCAATATTGCTGAATCTTTGTGTGAAAGAGGCATAACTTTGCAATTAGTAACACCATCAGTGGTGGATCAAAATCACTTTTTTCTAAACAGTGCAACAACGTTAGTTTGCCTATTAGTAGATATGCATACATTTCTGTACCTCAGTTAAATGCACAGTGTCAAATTGTATCCCAACATCAGTAAATCAATACTTTCTTTCAAATACATGTCAAAGTCCATTCTTGCCCGGCTCATTTTGTTTAGAAAAGGTTGTCATGTTTTCCTCAACCTGAGAAAGCTGAGAGCATCCTCATGGGACTCTGGTAAAAGGTGAAACTTAAGACGATCTCTAGTTAGTGTAGCGTAGGTTAAAGCATCCTCCTTTCAGAGCCAGGCAGAGAAAGAGGGAAGGAGACAAATAGGTTCCCACCAGCAGAGAGAGGTCAGCTCTCCTGGGAGGCCTCTCCACTATTCTCTCAGAGCGAGGTGTGCTAGAAAAGAGTTTTTTACTTCGGGTCCAGCAGAGTGAAGAAAAGGCTCCCACCCATAACCTCACAATCTGCCTGTGACGTGCACACAACAACATGCACCATCCCTCTCTCTCTCTCTCTCTCTCTCACACACACACACACACTGCATTAACCTGCTAATGGATTGACCCCCCCCCCTGCCGTCTCCCCTTTGTTTCGGGGCACAGATCACTTTCCTCCAGCTCGATTGGAGAACAGCAGGCGAGCTGCGTTCCCTCACACACCCATCAAAATGTTCAAGAATAGGTGAACAACCTTTCATATACATTGTGCTGTATGGAGGGAGGCCTTCAGTGTCACACAGGAACAACAGCTGTCGTCTGCATGGCTTTACTTGGCATCTTCCCATATTTCACATTTGATGCGTTTGAAAGAACTTCATGCCAATAAAACGCATAAACATGATTATTTCATGGCAGTTTTGGGCCTTATTATAATCATTTACTCCCTGGAACTCAAACAGAAAGCAGACAGTAGGGCTGCACGATATGAGGAAAATATGCGATATTCGATAACGGTGTTGAATAATGCGATAATGATATGACTTGCAATAAATAAACAGATAAAGTATACTCTGCCT
>JAOVVB010275944.1:0-17720 GCA_028570985.1 Heterobranchus longifilis | reverse complement strand
GCCGGGAGTTTCTGCAAAATTTCGTTATGCTTGCATAATGACAATAAAGAATCTTGAATCTTGAATCTTGAATCTTTAACTATGAAGGATAAAAATGACTAAAATGTGACTACAGTTATTTTCATCAAAAGACTAAAACATCTGCCAAAATGAAAACTAAAGCAACGGCACAACACTTTGAACCATCAGCAGCAGCTGCAAGGAGACGGCAACCCAACATTTCAACAAAGTCTCGAGATGGTTGAGGTTAGTATAGGTCATCGCTTGTCCGATGTGTTTTCAGTGTTGATGTTTTTTATGTTTACTTAAAGTGAAATCAAAACCTACTGAACTTGTTATCAGCCTGCATTGAATGGGCTGGTATCAACCCCATTCAAAACGCTGATAAGAGCCTTCTGGACCTTCTACTGACCCATATGTATCAGGATGATTAGCAGGTTACTAAATTGTGTGACAACATTCAAATCGCTCCCTTGAGTTTCTAAACTGAGCAGACAAAGTGCAAACAAACAAACAAACAAACAAACAAACAAACAGCACCACCAGTAAAGGTACATTTTGTGTTTGAGTGTAACCATGACCACACAAAGTCAGTCAAGTTGAGGAATAACTATTTTAATTTGGGTATGTCACTTTTGGCCACATGTTCAGAAATGTGTGGTGTCTTCTGTAAAATTATTTCAACATATTTTACTGACTTTTGTTGACATACTATACTATGACTTTTTTTGACATATTATATTGTGAGTTTTTAAACTTTTTTCGAATACAAATCTGTGCCGTGCTGGTCTGACGTGCCAAACCAAACCGAGCCGAGCCGAGCCGAGCCAGCACGTGTGTATAGAAAAGGGGTCCATGACGACCTCAGTACCTGTAAAATCCTGGCTACAGGCTCGATTGTTGTATAAAAGATATCACAACACATATTGTATCTCCACTTTTATTGTAGCTACTGTACATGCGACATGTTACATCGGCACATGTTGATTTTAACAAACCAGCGTGTCATCAGACACACGGGTGATTCAGAGACTCAGCACAGGGATGTGGAGCTTTAGAGCAGTGGTTCCAAACCTGGGGGTCCCGACCCCCACTAGGGGTCACCAAAGCTTCACAGGGGGGTCACGAGGCCTTCCTGATTTTAAGGGGTGTAAGACAAGTTTTTTTTTAAAAACAGTTGGCCCATATCTCAGCATTTCATTCATTTCTGTGAAGAAAACTAGAAAATTAGTTTATTAATTTAGTTTTTTTTTTTTTTAACATAATACAGAGAATTGTATTAAAAGTTCCTAAAAATAAGAGGAAAACTCATCTGTGATGCAATATTCACAGGAAATAATCTGCTCAAAATTCATCCAAATCGCTCATTTTACACAAACTTCCTGCAGTTATTGAGTTCACTATTTGGTTTAATATTACAGTTTATCACTTGTTCTGTGCTGCTATTGTTATGCATTGAATATAATATGAAAATATGTTACTAAAGTTGCAGATATACATGCTGTTTAACCAGCCATTCGTGTAGACATCGCGAATGAACGGACAAAACGGATGCAGGAAATTACGAGGCAGCGGCATGCGTTCGTGTACGGGTTGTTAAAAGCAAGAATATCTCCGGCTTTAGTCAGGGATCCTCAGTCAAAAAGAAGTCCCTGATGGAAAAAGGTTGGGAACCACTGCTCTAAAACAATGGTCCCCAACCTTTTTCATTAAGGGAAATCATTCTGTCATTGAGTAAACTGACGACCCCTGACTGAAGCCGGAGATATTGTAGTTTTTAAGTACGTCGTGTCCACAAACCTATGACGCTGTCTCACATATCCTGCGTCTGTTCATTGTCTGTTTTGTCTGTTCATTGTCTGTTTATTGTCTGTTCATTGTGTACAACTGATAAACTGATATTTCTTCTACCTGAAGTTGCTTGTTATTATTCAGGGAAAAAAATTATTGACAAAATAATTAGAAATAATAAAAAAATAGTTGAATCATTTAATTTTTATTTCTGTTTTTATTCCTGGTCGGCTCGGACTCGACCACATGACCTCAGAAGTGTGCGGTACATGTGATGTGTACCGTACCAAAGAGAGAGAGAAAAAAAAAAAAAGATTGTTAGAAAAGAAGGAAAGAGAGTCATTAGAAACTCTTGGAATTCTCCTCCATGCGTGCCCTTCTTAAAAAATCATTACCACTGAAATTAGAAAAGTGGAATAATTCATTGACATGGTTGGGGCATTTCTTTGTTCCGATTATGAACAGTAATGGCTTCCTCAGGGGGCCTTAAATAGAAAAGCGAGGCATCCGTCAACCCCTAATGCTTATGATATCATTGAATAGATAATTGCCTCCAGGTCATTTATATGCCATCCGCTCGGAACAACTGAGAAGCTGAATGCTTCGGAGTGATGCAGCTTTAAAACACACACCTGCATACATCAACCATTGTTATGGATGACCAGAGTTACAGCCGTGATGTGAATAACAACCATCCCTCCATGTGACGGTGGATTTAAGAATGTAATCCTTGCTAACATAATTATCTCTCTCTCTCTTTTTTTTTTTTTCCTCTCCGTGCTGCCGGACCCTCCTCTCCCCGCTGTCCACCACAGGTAAGCCTCTTTGTGTTAAACACTGTATTCTCTCACTTTACTTGCGGTGTAACGGCTCAGGCCGCTTTGCCAAGCATGAAAACAATTTACCGCAGCCTAACAAGTTGTGAAATTGGAAATCTGTACATTTTCCAACTGTATTACAGCCAGTGGATGTGCTGGCGTTCTCTCATTGCTCTGAAGTTGGCAGCATGAAAAAGCGAATGTTATTTAGTTGGTATGTTGTGTAACTGATTAGAGGAAAATCCTTTTCTCTTGTTGTCTCCTCCTAACAATTCGCCGTGTAACTGATTATTCCTTTTTTTTTTTATTACGTTTTGTTCTTAACAGTTTAAAAAAGTGTGATATCTCATTACCGGGCCGCTTCTTTGCTTCTAGTTGGATTATTTTTTTTTTGGTTAAATCTCAGGAGGTTTGTTATCTCAAATCCATGCTTCAGTGAAGCGCTGCACACTTTTAGTTTAAATTGTAAAAAAAAAAAAAATCCTTTCAAACCTGACTCATTATATCTACACTATCTTGTGTAACCTTATTTGCCGAGCTGTCGTACAATATTTAAACAGGTGTTATGTGAGAATAGTGCATCAGATGAATAACTGAATACCTGAATATTTCAGCAGCCTTCTGCTTCTGGACCACCTCTGTAAATCAGAGATTTTAAACTGCCCTGCAATCAGGAGAGCACATTTCAAGAAAGTGAGTTGTGCATTTTGTTTTGCATTTCTCAAACCACTAAGCGTTCGGGGTGTTGTGCAGGTCAGATGTGATGCAAACCTTTTTCTCTTTCTGCATTCATATTCCTGTTGGAGTATGAGGTGTCTCGCTGCTGATGTTTTGAGATATTATGGAGAAACGTATTAATCTGTGATGCTTGGCAAAAACACTCCACCACAGCAGTACATTTGTCTGCCAAGAAAATTGTGTTTTCCGCACATTTATCTGTGGCATTGTTCGGTGACACTTCGGTTTACAGGTCCAGTATTTCAGACAACAGCCTGATCTTTTAAGTTTCTCTGTTTCCTTGTATTTGCCGGCACCTCTGCGATAAGCGGTAATTGCAGGTTTGTTTTAGATCTCACTGTCACTTGTTTTTGAAGTTTCATTTACTCGCAACGCGAGCAGAGACAAAAGAAAAAAATCCTCTTCACACACAAGTGAATTGAAGAGCGATTCTGTTACCTATCTTTTCTGCTATCGCCGCTTGTGATTTTTTTCCCGGGAATGTCGCCACAGACAGTCAGCTCGTAATACTGCAAATGGGTACCGCTTTCATCAGTGGGCTCAATCACCATTGTGTTACCTCATCTGACGATAGAAAATGACTTAACAGCCATTTATTGAAATGAAAATCTTCGAGATTATTACTTTAATTATTCCTTATCATACTTCTAATATACTTGGACTAACTGCAATCCAGGAGCAGTTGTTTCCATGTGCTTTATAGAGCAGCTCTTTAAAGGAAATCCCTCTGGAAACAAACTCAACACAACTAAACTCTACAGACTTTCTCAGAACTTTGTCTCCTTATAATTGCTACCAAATGTCATTATTCACAGGAAACCTCCGAGGACAGTATTGGGAAATTACAGACCTGCGACATAAAGCTCTTATTGAACAAACTGGAGTTTATACAGCAGTGCACCTTATGTTGGTTCTGATGTTACGGAGTCTGTGTCTCCTGTCCGTTAGGATTCCCTGTAGCAGTTTTGGATGCTGCTGTTACAGAGTGTTTCATGTATTTGCTTTAATGTGTCTTCCAGGAGAGATTGGAAGCTTTCATCCTGCAGCAACACTCTGCTCTGGCCACCATTCGAATTTATTGCCCACCGAGCGCCAAATGTGGGCAAAAATTGACTTTGGCCAGAAAATATAAAATGGGGTCACCGGCTGGTTGGGTGGTAATTTATTTGGGAATTACTGCCAGGCTGAAATCACTGCGTTTTATGAGCTCTGACCAGCGGAGATGATGTTGGAACGATATTATGACCTTTATACGACCCACTAAAAGAATGCGATGTCAAAATCATAAAAAAAAAAAACTGTATCAGATCTCAAAGTCTGACACCAGTAACAGCTGCGATGTGCGTTTTTTCCTCCACAACACGAAATGTTTTCAGCAGAACAAACAACATACTGAGAGGTGGAATGATGCAGTTTAATGGTCAGTAAAAAATATGTTTGGATGGTAAATCTCTCCGTTTACCTGTCGCCGGCAGATGGGCCAGAAAGTAAATTTTGTTTCCTGGCTCCGGCTGTCGTTCGTGGCGCCCTGCAACAGGCGTCGAAGCATTAGATGGCTGAAATTAGCATGATGGATGCAGCAGGGCTATTCATCATAGCAAGAGGCTCTCTATCACAGCGTAATTACCACTCTGCCAATGTTTGCTCTTCTCACGGATAAAAAGGAGGAGAAAAAAAAAAAAAGGCCGCACATTCTCAACCTTGAACTTCCCCTTCGTGTTGTAAGATGTTTGCTGTCGTGTTTGTTTTCCTTTCACTTTAATATTTCAGTCATTTTGTTTGAAGAAACTTTTGCATTATGCAAACTTTTGAGCTTGTGTCTCAAAAAATATGTCTGAAAAGACATCTTTAAAATGTGTGTGGACTTTCCCCTTACCCGTCAGTGAAACGCTGGAGGGGATGCTGAGGGGTTTCCTCCTCATGCTTCAGTTTTTACAAATACCTCCTTATTTTTTGGCACTTCTCACCATTACTGGACAGATGAAAGTGTAGCTGCAGACTCGAAACTGGGAGAGAGAGAGAGAGAGAGAGGGAAAAAATGTCACAAGCTGTTATTTATGTCACAAAAAATGGCATACTGTTTTTTTTTTTAGATGTACTGTACTCGCACCTTCTTAGCTGTTAATCCTGTCTGAAAAGCAGCAGTTCTGAGTGTATTGATTATTGATTCCAATGGGAGAAGTGAACGTGAACACAGTTTATGATCGATCCTTTCGCCCCCATAGTCACCAAAGTAAATATTGGACCCAGTTTTCACAAGAAGCCACATTTCTCCTGAACATTTTGACACTAAAACAGCATTTTTCAGACGGACAGATCAGGAGAAAATTAACTTTATTCGAGATCTTTTTCTGTCTCAGCAACGAAATCTCACGAGATCTGGAAACACCGCTAAGCTAACGTCAACTAACGTCCGCGATCGCCACAGATGACTAATTATTGTGATGCTAGCTGCGTAGATACCTAATTAGCAAAACAAAATATAAATAAATTGTGCAAATATAACTTTGCATTCATCCACGTGACGTTCACTTTCAAACGAGACCACGCCCACTTCGGAAGTTTGCGTTTCATATCACCATTTCACATCACTGGCGGAGCCTGCAGTGCACTGTCTTTAGAAATATAGAAAATCTTTGGTATCGTACATTTCATCAAGTTGTTGCGGCGCACTGTAAGTATGCAGTTTGCAGTGCGATTGGAAAAATACAAGGAGAAGCAGAAAAAGTCTGTTCTCTACACATTGACGTATACAGCAGCTGTAGGAGGTGATAAATCATACTTCTACTTCCTGTAACCACACTATAGCTTGTGCCACCATAAATAATCCAACAATTGCACACTGAACGCCTCCACCCACCACCTCAGATTTCAGTAAGATGGACCGGAGACACCTAAAGTATTCATTTTTAGTTTGTATTGACGCCTGATGAAATAAATAATAGCATCTGTGAAATACCCATCTGGTGCAACACTTCAAAACTGTAGGCAGTTTTCGAGAAGGAAAATACATTCTGTCACTTGCTATACAAAGAAAAGCTCCAGTAAAGGAATGATGAATGGCGTTGGCTTGTTCTCACATAAGGTGTTGCTGGTAACACCTGTATCCCCGGTGTACAGTAATGGCATTTCCACCGGTGACCTCGGCCACGTGGAGAAAAATGGCAGAAATGCTACAGCTCCTGTACAGTAAATTGCAGTAAAAGTGATTTATTTTTTCAACCCCAGGGGAACAGAAAAAAAGCTTCGCCTTTCCCCCCTGATGTGAAACCACATTAAAGGATTGACTTTTGTTCAGCTCACGCCCACTTTCCAGCACTCGCTGTTTTCTTTCCGGCCTAATCACATTCAAATCGCACAGCTAGATCTTGATTTCATCGGTGCAGCGGGGAGTCTTTTCCTTCTTTTCTTCCCCCTCTTTTTTCTCTTCCTCTCTTCTGGCTATATGTGATACTACTTATAACCACATGGTGAAATCCTGTTAGTATTCATGCGGCGGCTGCCCTCTGACTTCTGCATTTGTCATTTAAAGGGATATAATTAGCTAATGGAGCGTGTCTGACTCAGGTCAGTTAGTCTGAGGCAGAGTTGTAGTCAAAAGATTCAACCAGCCCCTCAATTCCATTTAGCTTGAATATGATTTAACTGGATAGATTTTGGCTGCTGTTGCTTTTGCTTTTAAAGAGCCCCTTGAATAAATGAATGCACACAGAGGAGCGACTGCTATAAATGATACAATAAAGATGTAATCCGTGTTTAGAATAAATATACTTTTATTCAGCGGTGCTCTTTATCTTATGCACATTTCTTTGACAGAAAATGTAAATTAAAATCCTCCTGGACACCTTGTTTTAATTGCTGCGGAGCTTTGTAGTCCCCCCCCCCACCTGTTGCCCTAAATTTAAAGACTTTTACCTGTGTTTCCTCGCAGCGCAGGTCCACGCAGACCGTAATGCTTTGCACTTGTAAACAAAGTTACATAACATGTCAGGGAGCCAAAATTCTGCAGAGCATTTTAGATCTCTGAAGCTCGCTCGCTGAATAATTCAGAGCTGCTACCATGAAGAAGCATAAGCCGCTGCCCTCGTCTTGCGTGTTTGCTGTCATGTTTCTTTGTGAAAGACAAGGGTACGCCGGCCACCCGGGGTTCACGGAGAGGTCCCCCATGCCGGGGTTACACGGGCTTTTTGGCTGTAGAGCAAGCCGGTTTAATCATATTGTTGGATGGCTGCCTTTTGAGGTTCAGTGGTCAAAGTTATGAAGGCAACTTCTACTGAAACATCCAAGAAATTAATAGAAAGTTTATAAAAAAAATGTGTAAAGGTCTCTCTGAAGTTTGTGGAAGTATTTATTCTGCTTTTCATGCATCATTTAATCCAATGCTTTCAAGTGGTTTTGCATAGACAGGTTTATTTTTCAGATGTTCTCTCCTTGTTGGCTGTATAATGTATTCAGAGTGAATTAGATACAAATTTAAGTGACTTTATGAGATAGATGTCCGGGGTTTATTTATAATCCCAGCACGGTAATGGTGTATGAGTAACACGGCAATATGTTAAGTCATTTCACGTGGTATCACAACGCTTTTTTTTTGCTTTTCGCGTGTCATTTTACGCCATGAATTCACACCGAGCTTTCAACTGTAACCCCAGCTGCGCCGGTATACTCAGTATTCTCAGTAATCTCAGTAATCTCAGTAATCTCAGTATACTCAGTAATCTCAGTATACTCAGTAATCTCAGTATTCTCAGTATACTCAGTATACTCAGTATACTCAGTATTCTGAGTATACTCAGTATTCTCAGTATACTCAGTATACTCAGTATACTCAGTAATCTCAGTATTCTCAGTATTCTCAGTATACTCAGTATTCTCAGTATTCTCAGTATTCTCAGTATACTCAGTATTCTCAGTATTCTCAGTATACTCAGTATTCTCAGTATACTCAGTATTCTCAGTATACTCAGTATACTCAGTATTCTCAGTAATCTCAGTATTCTCAGTATACTCAGTATTCTCAGTATACTCAGTATACTCAGTATACTCAGTACACTCAGTACACTCAGTATACTGTAAGTAAGTGAGACGTAGTATAAAGATCAAGAAAGTCCGTGGATGGGTCCAACAAAGAGAGTACTTTTTGGTTTATTTACAGTGATTACATACAGAAGTGTATTGCATTCACTTGAGAAAAATTTTCTGAATTAACGAGATAATCATCTCATCATCCCGTTAATTTAATTTTCATGCAAACGTATCTTATTAATTCAGAAAAACAGGGACTTTTTTTCCTCAAAAGAATGCAATATGCTTCCATAGATTATGTAATTTACGTTCATTTATGTTCTGCACGTCCTTATTTTAACCCAAACCACAATGTATTTCTCAAACTTAACCACCTAATGTTGTTGCCTAAGCATAAGTTTTGTTTGAACTCTCAACATTAACCAGGTGTAAGTTGAGAATGAGAGCAGGGCGTGAAATGACACGCGAAAAGCTTAAAATGTGTTATATGACACGCAACACGCAGAAAGTGGCATGCTATTTTCTACTGCTACTCTCCCATGAGTCTTGCTAATCCTTAAGATTTCAGGCAGACTCCGCCACTGACAATGAAAACTACTATATAAATATAGTAAATGCATTGAATTGCTGCGGGAAAAAAAGCCATAAATGGTGTCAAAAACAGGGTTTGATTGAATGGAAATCTGTCCTGCTCGTATTCTCAGCATATTGGTTGACTTAAAGTGCTCAGGAAGAAGCCGGTCTCTTCCCAGAATGCCCCTGTGGCCTGGCTGTCTCCCTGCTCCGGGCCGGGCTGTCAGCCTTCCTCACATCAGCCGTGCTGAGAGGTCACGGCTGGACAATCTACTGTCTACGTGTCTCGCCGGGACGCTGTCCCCCTCTCACAACTGTCAGGGAAACAGATCAAGAGGTGTGTGTTATTGCATAAGAGCACGTGCTGAGGAAACACGCTGATATCTAAACCAGCATTACATATCTCCACTTAAACCTGTTGTTACGGCTTCAGATTATATGTTTTCATAGAACAACTGATGTAAAGCTTCCTGACGTGTTTCTAGAGTTTTCCCTCAATGACGTGTCATTTTCTCAGTAGTAGTAGTGCAGTGATGTGCCTCCGGGCCATAATAACTACCAGAGAGGGTGCAGAGGTTGTGTCCTCTGCAATTTTTTTGTCACGTCAACTTCCATTTTTCACACATAGCTGAGATTTAGCTTGATTTTAGGAGGTCTGTATCAGGGCTTTCCACCAGATATGGAGCAGCCAGCCAGGGGGGAAAAAATAGCCAGCTAGCGAGGTCCGGGGACACGTCCCTGGGGGACTCCCCTTGTCCGTAAAAGCCCAAATTTGGTGACCTCTGGCACATTCTAATGCCACTATTCCATCATATACTCTGATCTTAATTATTGCATATTCTAAAAAGTTTGCCTACCCGATTGTAAACATGTAGTGAATTATTGTAAAGGAGAATTAGGCTTCTTGTGTGTTTTATTCCACACAGTCTATAAACAGGTAATAATATTTAAAACCATGCATATTCATCATTAGACCTTATTTATTATTTATTTATTGACACCTTCACCTTAAGTTTCATCAATACACAGTGTCGTTAATGTATTGTTTTACTAGAAACATAAAGGCACTTCACTCATCATTCATTCGTTAAATTAAAACGTATATAATAAAGTAGCCGGCCGAACTTAAATGAGCAGTCAGCTGTTTGACTGCCAGCTGGCACTTAGTACATCATAACAGTACATCACAAACTGCTCAGTACAGGACGTGCAGTTTTGTTCATGACCTTTTCCATGATCTTATTAGTGTAAATCCACATTATAATTACCACTTCTCCTATCAGGATACAATCTGAATACATTTTGGGCATTTTTATTTACAGTTTGCTGCATATATGCATCTCTGTTTAGCAGCCAGTCACAACACAGATAGTGCTGGAGGCTTGGTGATAATTCTTCTTCCTCCGTTTTGGACTTTTCGTGTCTCTCCATTCCCTCAAAGGTCAGTACTGTCAAGATTTGCAAGAAATCAATAGCTCAAATTTCACACATGTTGAGATCAGCACTGTGCAAGTTTACTGCACAATTTCACCGAAATGAATTGATTTTGTCTGAACAGTTTGCTGTTATAGATGCTGGTGTGACTGAGCCCAAATGTTTTAGAAAAACAAAGATTTGTCAGCATTTTACTCAAAACACCAGAGTGTCTTGATACATGCAAGACCTTTAGATTTCATAATACGTTTATAACTGTTAAAAATAATGTACGATAAACCAAATGCAAGAGTCAGCAGGACACTATCTGAAATATAAACGCTAAAGAGAGGTCTCCACAAATATTTGCGTTATTCATGGAACCCTTTGCTGAAAGTCTTAAAATATTAAAAATATAACTGAGTAATGAGCACTTTATGCAGATGACTTGATGGTGTTCCTAACAAATATCAACAAATCGTTACCATTGTTAATGAAAGAAATAGCAAAATATAGCTTATTTTCTGGTTATAAACTAAATATTCATTAAAAAAAAGTATTGAAAAAGAACTTTGCCAATTTTCAACCAGCTGTGTGTCACTGCAGCAGTTAAAAATCTTCTATTTAATTTTCACAGCAAGAACCATGAGTCACAGTTTTATTTTTTTAGTTTAAATGCAAGAAAAATGTTTTTCCCATGCTGTACATACAGAACCATGACCTCACACTATAGAGTTCAACAATGAATTTTAAATTTGACTTAAACCACCTACACGCTCCCATATCGCCTCTGGCCTCTAAACCCTGGATACCAGAGCTGTTTTTAAAGACAAGCTTTACTCCGCCTGAGCATCTTGTTTTGATGACATCCAGTGGTTTAAACTGTCGCCGAGCTGCAGGTGCACTCCAGGACCCACTGGACCACAGAAACACAAACGTGTTTTTGGTACCAACTTCAAGTCTTTATGAGCAAGTTCCTTGTCGTTCAGTCTTTGAACTTTTTTTTTTATCAGGTCAAAACTTGAGACTTGAATATTTTTGCTGTAGTTTTGGGTGAAGTAAAGTCTTTAGGGAGTAAAGGCTGAAGCAGAGGTGGACAATTATTTGAAGTGACTTGAAGTTTTACAGTACGCCATGCACACAAGATATGGGTTGCAGCAACAGTAGAAGAAAACATCTGGCATCAATACATTTACAGTTTAATATAAAAGATACCATTTGCACTGACCTATTTCAGAATAAAGGCCCAGTAACTATTGGCTGTTATATTATAATTTTACTAAATGCTCATGATGGCCTTGGGGGCCACACAGAATGTTTCGACCCTCTAATACAACTCATACAAGCATAAAATTAGTGCTGCTAGTAGTGTCATATGTTATGTTGTACTGACTGTGGAAACAAATATCCCTCTGGGACAATAAATCGAAATCTGAACAAATACAATCCATGTGAGCGTTTTTCGCCCTCATACATAAATGTTACATTTAAACACGCCGATAACATTATTAAAATGGACGTTGTGGCGGTAGGCAACAAAACAACTTGGTAGGGTTAAAAAAAGGTTGTGGTTTGGGTTAAAATTATGATATTTGAGACATTAAATCACTTCCATCACATGACACGTCACGTCCTATGACGCCGAACGTCACGACGCCACATGACGTGCCTCGTCTTAAAAAAAGACTTGCTGTTTCATTTTATTTTCAACCCCGGGACACCAATCGAAGCGCGTTTCTCGCTCTAAATACTCATAACATCGTAACATTACTTGCGCCTTTTTGGCGCCATAACACTAGAGGGAGACGCCTCACAATAACACGTCAATGCACGACCGCTACAGTGCGCTAACCACGGTCTGAGCCTCTACAGCGCTGATGTTTGCATTCCTGACCTGTTTTGTTCCCAAAAAAGTCAGTCAGTGTCAGAAACACGCGATTATATTTTTGACCTTGTCTGTAGAAAGAGAAGATATTTTAAAGTCAGAACTGACACTGAATTATTTAAAAAAGTAGTGCTCAACACATGCTTTTAGCCCCATGGCAACAGATGAATAAATAAATCTTAACGTGCCAGATTCTTCCACTTAGATTTCCCACACTGGCAGACAAATGCATCCCGTAGATTTACATTTATAAGTGCACCGAATATCAATCATTCACTATGAGGTATATATCAAGACTTTTTTTTTGAGACGTCTCTCCCCCCCCCCCCGATGACATAAACCTTCTCCTTTATCTCTATCCTTGTCCAATCTCTTAATTATCCGCTGTTGCCAAGGCAGCTTTTTTTTTTCTTTTACTCTTCAGACAAGTGATCCAACAGATAAGGCAGCTGAGGGATAAAAGATCGATTGGAGTGAAGCGCTGCTGCAGGGGCTGAATTAGAATTTGTCGCAGTCCCCTCCTCGCTTTGACTTCACAGCCGATCATCTGACACGCGCACACGCAGACACACACGTGGAGAAAGAAAAAAAAAAAAAAAAGGAGAAACAATCAAGTTCCAGAAAGCATTTCCTGCGTGTTAGAGTGCCCCGACATCGCTGATATGTTTCTTTAGAGTGGCGAGGGATCATTCGGTATTTCTGAGGCAGTAAATTAGACAGCTGCGGCGCGTCCAGCAGAGGTATTAATCAGGAATGGCTGCCCCTGGCTGTTGGCTTCACTGAGTCAGGATTGACTTCTCCTGAAGGGGATCAATTGAATCAGCCGTGACTCACATGAGGTCTCACATTGCAGTGATCAGGGAGTCGTCGCAGCTTGACTTGTGGATTTAGAGAGAGGGGAGCGGCAACAACTCCTCGGAGGGAAGCCGCCGGGATAGCCGAGAGAATTGAGGCTTTGCAAAGAGATTTGACTTCGCTCTGAAGATTTTCATTTCGCTGGGTTTTTGAAATATGCTCTGTTAAGCTCCCGTATTGATCCGAAAAGGAGAGGAGAATGACAGCGACAGTGAACAATGTTCTTTTTTTTGAGAAGGCAATCATAGAATCAGTGTGCTCCTATAGCAACCTTTTACCTGACCTAATGGATTATTTGGAGGCATGTTGTTGGGAAAGTGCAGTGTTTTTTGCTTGTTTGCTGGATACCTTTCCCTGTTCGTTCACCTTATGTACAGTACTGTATACTGGAGGTTATTATACACATCACCAGGTTTTCACAACAGAAACACAAGCACAGCATAGCAGAGGAAGGCCTTTGTTTTCATTGCAATGGAAATAGATTTTCTGCCACTTTTTGGGCCCAAAATTCAACTACATTCAACATTTTACCCTCAGATATGCTGACTTCTAAAATATATATGTGGTATATTATTGATGCCAAATAACAACAAAACAATACATTTTGTGTCACTTTGCGGGGGCGCAGTCTAAACCCCAGTAGAGATCAAAGATTCGCGATGAGTTGAAACTTGCAACTATACTTGCAATGCAACTTTCTGAAACTTGCCAGTTCACACCGATGTGACGAGACGAGACGGTGTATCATCTTGAATGCAGCGACTCTCTGTAATCTCGTTCTAACTTCCTGCTTTTCAGGTTTTTTTGTCGCTGGCTGTAATTTGTAGCGTCTTAAAATATGAACGAGGATAATGATAGGGAGATACTTACTGCAGTTTAATTTCTAGTAATGATGAAATGGCGAAAATAACGTGTGATTCACTGCTTTTTACTCGCTAACAGGCCGTGAGTGAATAAAGAGCTAATTGGCTCTTGAAACAGGTGACGTGATTTGCATTCTAAAACCAGCCGTTTGAGTCGAGCGTTAGTTGGAGGAGCTCAGTCCCGACACACACAGACGAGGACGTTAAACAGTACCGTGAACGTTGGAGCTACGGCCTTTAATAATTTTACCCCGGGGCCCGTTTAGTACCGGGTTTCGGTACCCATCCCTCGTGGACCATGTTCCCCAATAACGTCCATTTCAGTCTGTGTTTGTGTTGTGCAGGTCATCATATCTCTCTTCTCTTCTGCCCACGCCGAGTTCCCATGAATCTTAGATACCTGGGTGCAGATCCCGGGGGGGGGACACAGACTCAAATAAATAACGATATTTCCACCATTAATTGTTCTCCCCAGACAACTCAATATGTGTCCACTAGGGCGCAACGATTTTGAAAAAAATATCTAATTGCGATTATTTTTAGTGATATTGCGACTGCGATATGATTTGCGATATGAAGGAATTATAATTCTTGCACCATTATTCTCATTTTTACAGAGGCAAGTAAGATCCCCCCCATGTGAAGAACAGGTGGGGCTTTTTCAGGCTCAGTTTTTCTATAAAAAATAAAAAAAATGCACCAAAATATTTAATTTAAAATTGTATTTTGACACATATTTTGCCTTTAACAAATATTGCGCCAATTTGAAAATTGCAGAAGGCCATAATGTGATCTCGCAAAAATTCAGATTAATTGTTCAGCCGTAGTGTCCCCCCCGATGTTGCGATGAGATCTGTGCCCTTGCTTAGATAGCAGCCTGTAGTTCAGATATTGACCTGCTGCATATCAATTTTAAGACCCAAAGTAATAACTTGCCATGTTATTCATGTCATTTGTAATATATCTTGACTGTGACTTTCATACCAGGTGCAAACTATTTTTATGTTTCTGGGGCAGCGCACACGCCTTGTTTGTGTGTGCCCTACAAATATCCTCAGGGTTGTCTATATAAGGGTTGTCTATATAAGGGTTGTCTATATGTTGCATATAGTAATAGAATGTATTGGTTTGTTGGGGAAACATAATGAGATGCAGATTATGTTTTTCTTCAGCCTGTCAGAATATTGATTGTAAACAGGAACAACATTCATGGCCAGTAATTAAAATGATTTTTCCTACAGTGTCTGTAAAAATGACACCTACACTGTTGTTATGTTTGGTTAAATTTAGGCTTCTACGACCAAAATGCTCACTCGTTCTTTCACAGCTCTGACCTCCACACCCTCACTTTCTGCCGCACCGTGTGACACAATATTTCCAACACTGTCACTGAGTGGAATTAGCGTTTTTGTAAATATGTACATAATTATTCACCTTGCCTTCCAGTCTGCAATTAACCTAAACTCGACCCGGCGGCGGTGACTGCAGCTCGCCTGATAATCACCAGTGAGAAATAACTTCAGCAGCGGCGCTGCGATGATGAGCGAGGCAGGATGGGTTGACTATTGATCTCTGTGCGAGTTGTGATGGCAAAAATCATTCAGCCCATCCAGCCAGAGTGGACACTGCCCAGAGGAAAACATGCATCGATCTCACTGTAGCAACACAACTCAGAAATATTATCTCTGAATCACAGCCTCTGACACAGAAACACTGTGGTTTAAATATCAATTATAACTGTTTTAGTATGGTTAGAATAAACAGATGTATGCTGACCACTCATAGTTTTGCCTATAACTGATGGATACAGCTCTTAAACTTATAATATGTAACATTTCCACATTGAAATTTCTAAAAACGACTACACCTATGTTATATATGTAGTTGAGTTGTGTATTATCTATCTATCTGTCAATGGCATCATCACATCCCCTCTGCGTCAAAATGATAAAGTTAATAAATTAACTTTTTATCCAGTTTTAAGCCACATTTATACGATACACTTTTTAGATTGTGGTCGCTTTAAACTATATATTTTAAACAGGAGAAGTACTTTTTCATCGGACGTCTCTAGTTTTGGGTAAAAACCTCTTGAACGTCTGAAGTTATCAGAGAAACAAACGGAGCAAACGTTAGCGCAGCACCTCACCTCGCAGCCGAAGCCCGTGGGAGAAACACCGTTTTTAAAATCACCGGGTCCGTTTGTTTTGGAGAGGAGGAGACCTCTGTGGATAATCCAGTTTTGGGCAGAAACCTCCTGAATGTCTGAATCTTAAATCATCAGAGAAAAAAGGTGAGCACACTTAGCAATAGAGCCTCCACCGGAAGCTGAACCCCATGGGAGAAACACCGTTTTTTAAACATGAAACTGCTTTATTCTGTGTTTTTACTGGTTAAAATCACCAGGTCCATTTGTTTTGGAGAGAAGGAGACCTCTGAATAATTCGGCCTTTGATTTTGAGACCCCTAGCGGCAGAATATTACATATTTTACATTTAAATAAGTGTTAGTTGAATTCAATTACTCCATCAAAGCTGTCGTTTTCGCCATGAGTCCTGGCGTAGGCTGTAATTTGAGTCAAACTGAGTGGGGCTGCTAACAAAAGCATCTCTTACAGTTTTTGATCAGCGTTGCAATTAGAGCACAAAATCAAGAGCCAGATTAAACAGAGGATGGCTCACATGCTTTCATTACTGAGACACTTTAGGACAATTTGGGTTATAGAGACACTGGCACAGATGCAGCACTAAATCATCGTGGTTAGCTGAATGTAGCTCAAATGGATACACACAGGAAGTTATAAAGTATGTAGAGTAGCAGAATAATGTTTTAGTGTCTTGCAAGGCTTTTGGGAAACATACTGCACTTGGTAATATAGAGAGTGACCTCTGCCAAAAACAACTCCATAGGTCGCTCCCTGTTACGGTTATCGTAGGCCGGTGACGTAGTATAAAGAGCGACAAAGTCCGCACAGGGGTGGATGGTTTAAGTTAACTTGTAAGTTGAAGTTATGTAGCAAACGTTAATTATTTTCCTCATACTGTCTGTCTCAATATACCTGTATTCACCTTCTGTCTGAAACACTCCGTTTTAGTGCCTGTCTCTTTAAACTCCCCCCCTCCCGAAAAAGCCCAGTCTGCTCTGATTGGTCAGTGTTTTCCGGGTCTTCTGCATCTGCGCTCTCTCCATCTCTGCACCGTCATTCCAGCTGAGGAATGACTGTAACGTCACTGTAGCATCACTTCTATATATAGTACAGTTGTGACATCACAACCGTCCAGAAGTCCTGACGCCTCTTTTAAAGCCACCGTTTCTGAATGCTGTGCATTTCTCTGTGGATTGAGCGTTTTTATACTTTATACTTTATACTCACAGTATTTATTTTTATATAGCACCTGCTATATAATAAAAAAAAAAGACATGGAAATCTCACTTTTTACAATATGGGACCTTTAAGAAAATGAGGTTTTTAAGGACTCCATTATAGACAGAAATGACTCGATAAGATGGAGTTTTTTTTTTCTCCCCAGGAAGCGTCACCTCAGCATATGATCACCTAATAGAGCAGTTGTTGCAGTGTCAGGGGTGAAAGCACGATCTTTCTAATCCTGCCCTGCCGTGGCATCAGTGTCTCCTGTCAGCCAGACTTACGCTCCAGGTTTACGGGGGTATCCCTGCGCCTTGGCCGGGCCCCCGGCTCCCTCCCCTCCCCTCCCCTCCTGCCTGTACGCCTTAGATCAGCCTGGGTCTTTATGAGCT
>JAOVVB010275915.1:0-17722 GCA_028570985.1 Heterobranchus longifilis | reverse complement strand
CAAATATGTGGATAATAACGTCATTTTAAAAGCACAATCACAAACAGTAGTGACACTAGGTTATTTCTAATAAATATGGTGGATGAAATGTCATCATATGGGGGTAAAAATCAAGGGAATGTAAACTACAAGAGAACATCAGGGAGAGGGGCAGGGAAATCACAAGGCTTGGCACACAGGGGATGCATATTTGATCATCACAATCAGATCATTTATATCATGTATAATATGTGTATTACTTGGTTTATAATAGATGATCAGTGTTTTCATGCAAGATTTGCTCACGGCACGCTGAAAAATAGACCAGACGCCATAATGATGGCTCCAGATCTCGAGCCTTTCACGGATCTCCGTGGCGTGGAGGAACTACTTAACATGGGCGCCGAATGGAAGCGGGTAGAGCTGCCTGGTGCTTAGTAGCAAATCATGGCAGTTCCATGCCTGATGTAAACCAGGCCTTAAATTTATATAGATTTTTTTTCTTTTAGATAAAGAATCTGAATCTATGAATCTAGAAATGTTATTAAATATGCAAAGCAGTCAAACAAACCTCACTAATCTGTTTTTCTTACCACTTTTGGAGGACATTCTTCACCCTCGCTGTTGTAAAACTCGACACATTAGACGAGATGCTTTGTTGTTTACATGTTACTTCTCTGCCTCCTGCATGCATGCAGGCAGAGTTAAGGGAGCACCATTCATTATTGATCAGGCTATTTCCAAATGTCCTTATTGAGTAATAAACAGTCATTCATAGACAGTCGGTGCATTAGTGTCAGCAGGAGCGCCAGGCGGAAAGCAAAGGCCTATCAGTCACAATCACTCCCAACGTGACGAGACTGATTATAGGTTATTATTAAGCTGTATTGATTACTGCCAGGGGGAGCTAAGTGTGCTGGAGAGAGATTGTTGCACTGTATAGGGAGAGACTTTTACAGCTCCCTGCACTATAGTACACTGTACAGTAGTAGTGCACACTATCGGACAGTTAAAGCAGCTCACAATGTTTCACAATAAACACAGTGTGTACTACATTATGATGCTTTCTTTCTAATCTTATATCATAATACCATAAACTGTATAAAAAAGATGGATGGAGCCTCTGAGTCTGAAAAGTGAAGCCACTGCAGAAGTGCCTTAAACCTGCATTCTTTCTAATGACCAGCAGGGGGCGACTCCACTGGATCCAAAAAGACATCCAGTTGTTTACAAGTCAATGAGAAAATGAGTCTATTTCTCACTTGACTTGTAAACAGTTTCATACTGAGTTTATGGTCTCAATCGCTAGTTTCCAGTGTTCTTCAATACAGCATGATGTTCATTTTGTAAATTATGGTCACATTTAGAGGAAAAAAGACGATAGGGCGGGGCTACACAGCAACCTGTCAATGAGGATAGAGGCTGGATTGAATAGCTTTCACTCCGGCATAATGGAAACAAATACCTGGCCTGTTTGTATTTCTTTAAACCAATCACAATCACCTTGGGGCGGCGCTACGCCCCGACTGCAGAGAAGGGACTTTGAGAACCACACGGAAGGAAGGAGGGACTTCCTCCGGCCGGTGTCTCCTCCCAGTGGAAGTATAAGGCTTCATGCTGACACTGCTTACGTACCCAGCCAGACTAAAGGAGATGTACCTATATAAAATGATGCACACTATATTACAATATTTCTGTTAAACAGAAAGGTGCAGCCATAACTTTACAAAACATGGAGTCTTGGCTTTGAATATTTAACTCAGTGAACATCAGAGAGCTTCAATACAAAGCTGGAAAAAAGTGAATATTATAACAGGTAGTGTCAATGCAGTCAGAGAGAGTGGAGTACGATTTTAAAAACAAAAAGCAACTGAAGAGGAAACAAAAGTAGAAAACAGTATGTTTCAACATATGCTTATTCGCGGTCTCGTCAACATAAGCTTACTAACGCTAAATAAGAAGGTTGCTATCCACCACTCACAACCGTTATATAAATAAATACAAAACTACCACCAACAACAGGTTAGCGTAGCACGAAGACTGGAAATGGAGACACAGCTAGCCTGGCTCTGTCCAAAGACAACAAAATCCGCCTATCCTTAACCGTTTGGTTAATTCTTGCAGAAAACGCAGATTAACTGGCAACCGATCCTGGCTGTGTCCAGGGCTGTGCATTTTCCTTTCAGAGATCACCAAGATTAAATACATGTTTCATTTTGTTTATTTACAGAACACATCAAACAATGCATTATCAATATACAAATAAACTGTTCACATGTAGCATGTTATACACAGAGGCACAGTATTGTATGAGATAAGTATGAGGTACAGATAATAGATAACAAGATAACTAATGTGTACATAATCAATGTAAGAATACCAACAGAGCTGTACTGTGGCCGTAGGTCCCTCTCTGGATAAAATGGCTGCCCAAAGTTTTATGGTCACCATCTGATATACAACGTCAACAAGCACTCAACTGGGGTAATAAAGAGCTTTAGCCAAGCTTTATCTTGGTCCCAGAGCACATATATTGTTTATGTCACTGACAGATGGCTAATGGAATATATGTCAAATCCTAAATGTATTTGTGCAATTCCAACACTTCTTTCTTCTAAGAACTTTTAACACAATTGCAGCATTTGTTCGCTCCATATAGCAGCCTATGTCTTTTTATTCAAATGAAATGTACAAAATTGAGGATACTGATATATTTTTGAAACACTGCAGTGCTGTTGGTGGCCATGAGCCCCAAAAGAGAGCAAAATAAAGTCAAAATGTGGCAACTGTGAGTGGAATGCCACTTGTACTATCTTCTACGCAAAGTACTGATGTGTTTTTAACCAACTCGTGTCAAATCAATATATATTAGGGTTTAATTAAAATATTTTTCTATGGTTTCTCTCATTTCAACACACACTTTCATTAAAATGTTGCTAACAGCTTTAAAAGTGGTCATATTCACATATGTCTAAGAAGAAAATTATTTCATAGGTTCAGAGAAGCCACTTACATGCTGCATGTGTACAGAAGGCCGTGGTTTAAAAAAATAAAAATTTACATTGCATAGATAAAGTAAGATAATCCTGTATGAGATGTAGCCTGTCCCAAAGTCCAAATTATACATATTCGCTGCACTGCCTTTCCACATGTTAAACTCCATAACAAAATACTGCATGCTGGACAGATGCAGAACAGAGGTGCTTCTACATTGGCTACAACTTTACAGAATGTTAATAGCTTAAATGAAGTTTGTTTTGGTTAAATATTAAAAAAAACAAAAAAAACAAATACATGCAACAAGGGTCTCTTGATTTGTCCATAAAAAAAGCTATGCACAAATAAGAAAAGCAGCCTTTGTGTTACGTTTGTTATGTACTTAAAATATGTTGAGAATGAATATATCTAACTGTATAAGACATTACAGTTGTAATGGATACACATTTCTTATGGTTTTGTTGTTTTCTTACTTTGCTACTTTACAGTTTATTTTACAGTAAAGAAAATTAACATCATAGAAGAGATTTATATTTTTCTATTGAAAGATGTAATTAAATGTCCTGGTGCTGGTAAGTGATCATTATGTACGCACGTAATATCCAGTTAATATCCAGGGTTAATGTCACCATCTTCAGTCCTTTACATTGTGTCCTTTGTTCAACCTTTCAGTCTTTATTTCTTGTTTCTGTCCAGGTGATGAGCTCAGTCCGAGGCAGGCCTACTTACTCTTCTGCGAGCCAATCATCACCTTGGAAACAAAGTTGACGATGGCGCTCGCTGGCTGCTCAGGATCGTGCTCTGCAAACAGGTGACACACATTGTCCATGGAAGTGCCAGTTTTCCTCGCCACAAAGCCAAAGATCCTGCAGAGGTGGAGAAAAATACTGTCATCTGCCTCAAACTGACCACGTTCCTTTAAAAAGAACTGCTTTAATGCTGCTCTGGTTGTAGCAATGTAAAACATAATCATCATTTACTTACTTTGCTGAAGGGCAGCCATCTTTTTTCCACCTGTGAGCAGTGAAAGGAGGTTTGTCATTGGCTTAGAAAAACTTTCCAACTGCACATTCAAAATTAGATGTAAAAAAAACAACAAAATACATTTGTTGTCATTTCTTGCCCCTGTTGTGATTTTCCAGGATATATTTTGACGCACCACACCTGGTTGGAATAATAATAGGCCTAACAATAGCCATGACCAGCACTCTGGAAATTACTTGTCTATTGTATATGGAATGTTATCCATGTTTATAGAGAGCTCTGGACGTCACATGACTCATTTCGTTGACACCATCATGCTGGCAGGAAAGCTGTGAGCCGTGAGTCATCAGAGTTCACTGCACACTTTAATTGCAAGAACATTGATAGATTAGATATTACCGACACTTACAATGCCCCCGGGGTGATTTTTATTAGTATTAAAACAGCCGGTGTTCCAGCTATATTATATTCCTGCAGTATCCAGACATCTTCTTTCCCTCGTCCTACACTGGAGACTTTGAAACAAACAACAACAACATCTGGATTTGTGATGAATATTTAGCTTTAACATTAGCGTTGCATTGTGTAACGTTACCTGATATGAAGCGGATCCATTGCTTGCGGGCTCCCATTGCTCAGTTTTCTTCTGTTCGCTTCTAGCATGTTTTATGGCAGTAATCCATTTTTGTCATCTTTCAGGATATTTAGGAATAAAATGCTCTAAAGTCGAGACTTCAGCTTCTGTGTCCCCAATTCTTGTGGCATCCCGGCGCACAACAGCTATCCGTTGCGTGACGTCAACCGCTGGAGCTCTATTTTAGTAGTCGACATTTAGCAGGCCTATATTTGTAGTGTATTTAGTATATTATTTATATTGTGTATTCTATAGATATATATTGTATATTTATACAGGTTTTTTTCTGGTATTCTGTATTGAGCTATTTTAAGTTATTTTATTTGTTGTGTCATCAATCATCATCAATAAAGTACAGTCAGCCAGTCTGTCTAAACCCATACATGACATGTGTTCAAACTTTAAATCAGCAATACTCACTTTCTATCTTGAGGGTCCAATGCACAAAATATGACCGTATTGACATTGTAATGCCTCCTGAAGAACAGCCTGAAATGAGACAGGTGGGGGTGGTTATTGTGAGAAAAAGCTCTCTGCATGTGTGTACGGTGTGGATATGCCTGCGTGGTACCCACTTCCTCTGGTTGTCAGTGAGGGTGATTCCCTGGGAGGACACCTTGAAGTGAACTACAGTGGAGGTTGGCGGAGGGTTGGAGATCAGAGACATACTGGTGGCTTTCTGCACCGCCTGGACGCCCGTTAGTGACTCCATCTCCACGGAGCCCAGGTACCACACATTACAGGCTGCGGGAACACACAGATTCAAATTACACTTGCTGCTAAGTGCAAACAACTGTAGAGTATTCAGTGACACAATCCATAATAACAGGACAAGGAAAAATGTGTGGATCAGTGTCACAGAGTGGTGCAATGTGTCGGTGTTTAGTGCCATCATCGCTTCGTCATAATGTTTATTCAAAGCGAGTGACGCCTCATTACCTGCACCCTGTTTTAGCAGCTCAGCCGCAGAGTTGGTGACTGATTGTGAGGTCGTCTCCACAACGTCTTCAAGAGGATCTATGAACAAAGAAAAGCAAAAATATCAGTGAGATTCTTTGGTGAAAACCACAACAGCTTCATAAACAAATAAAATGACTAAATGGCCAGACAGCTGAACAGACAGATTGGCAGATATGGATAACCACAAAACCGAAATAATGTGTATTTTCTCTGCTGGCCGTAAAATTAGGTCAGTGACTTGTGTGTTTACCTCTGTCGGGTATGATAAGTTTGCAGGGCAGAGCCAAGGGGGTGATTGAATGTTGGCAGACCAGCGCAGTTAAACTTCCTGTAAAACAATAAGACATCAAATCAATATTACAGTCAGATTTGATGCTTTATGTCCACATCAATTTCTTGTCTTTAATACTCTACAGCAAGAGTGCACAACATTTCTGATTGTTTACATTGCAGAATTTCTGCAACTGTCACCCACATAATAATATACTGTATCTAAAAAAGAAACAAAGAATATACTATAGAATATACTACTAAACTTTCAGCATTAACACAGGTTCATAAAATCAATTTTCATTAAAAACACTGAATTCATTTACTAAATGTGTGTGTACCCCGAGTACCTCTGGCCAAGTATGATTTTACAAGCCTGTAAATGCAAAGATATTACCAATAAAAGCATACAAACACGCAACTACAAGTCAGGGGAGAGGAAAATATCATTATTCTGCTTAAAAAACGTTTGGAGATGCTGCTTTCAGCCATTCTGCTCTGAACTGTTGGAACTGCCTTCTGGAGGATCTGACAGGAGAAAACTAAAAAACCCATATATTCAGTCTGGCTTTTATGTAGTGTTTTAGAATTTGTGGTCTCAGTATTTATAGCCTACTTATTTTACTGATTTTATTATCATTTTTTATTATTTATTTTACTCTTTTCTATTATCAACATTTTACTATCAACCTTTTTTTAAAATTCTATTTCATTATGTTCTTAACATTTTATTGTCACGTGTGCATTGGTCTCTGGTTTTAATTTTCTTAAATTATTTTAAATTGCTTTGTCTTCTTTATGGTTTTACGGTCTATACTTTTTTTGTCTTATTATCTGCTTGTCAGCTGTGAAGCACTTTGAACGGCAGTAACTTGTATGAAAGCTGCTGTATAAATAAAGTCTGACTGACTGATAAAAAAGACAGATGGAAACATGGAACAGCAGGCTGTGGATAAAATGCCAAGTGCTTTACTCTGTCATGTTATGCTGCAGACAAAATGACCAATCAGCAGCCAGTGGTGCAATGCAAACCACAGACCAACAGAGAGCAGTATGGTGCATGAAATCTTTCGCTTTGTGCAATGCAGCCAAACAGCCAGGAGGTGGCACTGTTTTAACAGCTTTTAACAGAACAGGTACTCACCAAAATAGGGCTCATTGGGGCAACCCTTCAACCGCACGCCTTTCTGTGTACACTCAATCAGGAAGTGGCGTACTAATTCATTGGATAGATCACCTCCTGTTAGAAAAAAGAGACAGATAGAAGATACAAATACAAGAGATAATTAATTCCTCATAATAGTCTGTGGTCTTTTTTTTTTAGCAAAACTGTCCTCTATCTGACACCGAAGATTTATTCTGACCTAAATAATATCTCCAGGCATTTATCTCAGTACAGCACGTCCCAGCCTTGAAGAGTTACATGAAACATTAAATCGCCACATTCAATCTCTCCGGAGATTAATGGGATTATGATTCAACAGAAGCGCCTCTGAGGGGGCAGGAGGAGTCTATGTGAGGAATGTCTGGACACAAAGGCTTGGAGAAAGGCCCCGCTCCTTAAGGTGGGTTGGGTTTCACACTCAGAAGGAGCCACAATGCCCTGAGCTCAAAGTGTGGAGGAGGACCGTGTCATGATGTCACCACAGGTGCCGCTGGACTGCGTCGGGGTGAAGGCAAACAAAAGGACAGGTGTGAGTGGGAGATAAAGTTAACGGGTCGGTCGCTGTGGTGGGCTGCTGGAGGAAGGGCGAGAGGCCATCCTTTGTTAGAAATATAAATAAATAGATCAATAGTCCAACTTGTTTCTCATACACACCGTGTGTGATTTAATGAATGAGAAAAGGTGATGTGTGAATCTATCATCACTCAGTCAGCCTTTGTTTTCATGTTGAAACATGGCCAGAGAATGTTTGGCCAGATTCCTCTTGAGATTTTGTTTTCTTTCCAAAAAAAAAAAAAATCCCTCCTCGTATATATTCCTGAATATGCTAAACAAACACATCTAGGAAGTAAATAACCAAGCAGCCCGTTTTGACCCCAGTCCCTGGATATTCCATCCATGTCAGGAGTTATGTGGGGCAGACAACCTTCCAGGAAGAGGCCCTGGGATCAGAGTTGGCTTATGGACCCGGCACATCTTTTGTTAGGAGGTGAAACATTAGCTGTACACCTCAGACTATCAGGCAAAAAGGGGTCTGTTTGGCTTCACCGTGATGATGCCCAGGAGAGAAACGCAGTGAAGAGCGCTCACACACAAACACACTCTCATGTTCCAGCGTGTAGGCGAGTACAGTGGGCTGTAACTGTAGATGGCTTTGTGTGTGACTGTGCGATGGATTATTCCCAGGAAATCTGTACTACTTGACCAATCTGATATCTTCACTATAATGTTTAACTTCTTGGAAATGCACTTTTTGTTTTCTTTCTTTCTACAGACTTAGAAGGCTTTTTTTTCTCATTTTGGACAGAGAAATGTTAGCCGTTTCCCTCAGCTTTCAGTCTTTATGCTAAGCTAGGCTAACCACATCCTGAGTTTAGCTCCATATTTAACGCACATGAGAGAGGTATCAGTCTTTTCATTGAAAGCCAGCAAATGCATGCATTTTCCAAAGTATTAATCTGTTACTTTGACTAACATGAATTCAAAGCGATATGCGTTCTCCCGCACGGGAACTAGAAAAAGGGCATTTGTGTTTTCTGCATTCTTGGCATGGAATTTGTTGCAGAATGACTTAAAGCTCAGGGAATTAATCCTGCTAAATGCGTGTAAATCAGAAATGAAAGAATTAAGATGTCAATGTATTTAAATTGACCTGGTTATGTTTTGAAATATGAGTTCCCTTGCTTGTTTGTTAGTTCATTTTAATTCACTCTTTTTGTGTTTTCTGTCTGTAACTGTTTGTTTTTATGCTGCTGCCTGTCTTGACCAGAGATTCTTCATCTCAGTGGGACTCTCCTGGTTAAATAAAATAAATAAATAAATAAAATAAAAAGATAAAAGTTTCGAATTTGCTCTAAGATATACAAACAATAAGGTGTCTGTGACACTTTTAATAAAGTGGATCTTATTTTTAAACCAAATTAGTACAGCAGTTTGTCGCCCACATCTATCGTACCTTTCTTGGTCTGTTGGAGAACTGAGGGTGGGGGGGTAGCCACCTTCATTGCCAGTCCATAAGCCCCTCTGAAGGAATGGCTGTCCCGCACGATGAAGCACCCAGGCTCCTTGTCCTTCAGGACTGAAATGGCTGAGTGAAGAGAAACAGAACTGTGAAAAACTTTCCTTTCTTTTATTACTTTGGAAGAAAAAGTGGACGCTGGAAACCTACCTTGATCCCTTGAGATATCTGGCTTGTACCAGAATTTCGATGTGTCCTGCACAAATTTTACAGTAACCTGCTTGCTGGCCAGTACATCTGGAAAACACACAATTAGCAGCCAAATAATCAGTACAGAATTCATTTGTTTGGGGTTATCAAGCCATGTGACACCAATGTAGCCTGGCATCATCTGGGACCTCTCAGTTCATTTTCGATTTCCAAGACCAAAACACCTTTGGATGCAACTGGACAGACCGACAACCAATCAGAGCAACGCGCTGAGAGACACATGCAGGTTGGCGCTTGGTCTGTTGTTTTGAAACTGGAAAAAAATGGCGGCCCAGTCACAAACTTTCTAACTTTGCAGCTAAACAGAACACTAAAATGTGTTTCTGAAAAAACTTTAGGCGAGAAATTGGCAAAACAGCAACAGAATCTTGATTGATATTTGATCAGCACGGCCTAGTTTTACTGTTTGATGTGAATTTCTGCTGAAAGTCACCAGTTAACATGGTCGCTCTTTGGTTGTGATTGGATCTACAAGTTTTCAGTCGATGGAAATCTGTCTGAATGGGAGGGAGGCCAGACCCATGCAAAGAGAGGTCTGGGATTCCAGGCTAACACCAATGAGGACACTAGCTTCATCAGCGGCTTCATCAGCTTACCTGGCAGAGGTGAGGCGGTGCCCAGCGTCTGAACCGAGAGGTCAGGCAAAACGTTGGGGAAGGGAATACTCAGGGAGCTCCCACTGTGGGGACTGGAGAACCCACTGTGGGCTGGAGACTCTGTTCCCAGCGAATGCTCCCCATCTGACGCCCTCTTCTTCTCAGGCAGAAGCGGGGGCTGCATCTGGGGCAGCTGTAACGGATTCTGCCCATCCACGGAGGTCAAAAGTTCCCTGTCCATGCCTCCATTTCCCAGCAGATTAGAGGTGGCGTTTGGACAGTCCGTGCCATAGCTGAGACTCGAGTCATTCTGCTCGTCAAAGCTTTGAGCCGGACTGCGGCTGAGAGCGTAGCGAGCCATGCGGCTTCGCTGGCTGCTTCGGGGAGAGCTGTGGGCGTTGGGGGCCGGGTGGATGTGCGGGTGGTGCAGGGGAGGAGAGTGGTGGCCGTAGTCCAGTGACACAGAGTGCGGCGGCGGTTGTCTGGTCGAAGGGTAGCTGCTCAGAGACGAGTGGCGGCTCAGGACGGGATGCTCCGGCCAGGACTGGTTTGTGGATGAAATTCAGTTAACAGAAGACAAAAAGGTCATAAGCACACAGTAAATAAACTTTAGTCAAGTTGCCTTTCAAATGTAATTTTTAACCAAATTTGATATCTGTTTCCATCCACTACTGCAGATATTAGGAGCATCAAAGTTAATAATTATTTTGTTGCGTGCCATTAAACCATTGAAGAAGAAGATAACTAAAAGAGTGCAAGTCAAATCTCAAACAATAGAAAAACCTGGAAAATGTGGTGGAAATATTTCATTTATTTCAGGTACTTATTTGAGGAACGTTACAGTCTCCTCTTCACTCCACACACTCTACACTTCATGCACTAAATCTGTTTCAATCGCACTTTGTCACATTTTGTTTTTAATTAATACACAAACTGTTCCACCTCAGCCAAGTGTAAAAACATTACAATATGTTTACGTTGTTTTTTCAGAATTTCTAGTGTTTCCACTGTGCTTTTTCAAATTGAAAATGTGTGTAAAAGCAGGTAAATGGAAACTGCCTTATTGTTTATATCACTGGGGTTAGCACTGAAGCAAATGACTTTTAATTAATATGAAAGTGACACTGGTACTGAAGATTGTTTGTGCAAAAAAAATGGTCCGTGCAGTTTTTTAAAGTTGTGGAGAGGACAGATCTGTACCTGTCTGTCCACTGATGGGTCCCAACAACAGAGGCAGAGTGTGTAGCACTTAGCGTCCTGTGGCAGTTGATGGAGGAGTCTGGTAAACCGTCGACTCCAACATGACTGATCATCTCTGGATATCCCCGGGGTTCTGCGTGAGAGCAAGAAAACAAATCAGATTTTCTGAGAGAAAATCCACCCAAAACAATTTAAAAAAAGTTAAAATAAGCAGTAACTGGCTGTAACAAGCAGGACTGCATGATATGGCAAGAGAATCCCTCGGAAAGAACTTCTTTCCAGTAATCAATCAATATTGGAGTTGAAATGAAATGAAAACTGTCCACATGGCCTGAAACCCAGCCATCAATCTACATAAACCCAATCACCAATTACCCCACCCACAACCCACGGAGTCAACAAATCAGACTCCATTGCAGCTCCAAATTAAAAGCCTTCTGACATAATTATCTAAAAGCTTTTATGTCAATCAGTCATAGCCTGGAGTCACTGACAGCCCCGACTCTCAAAGCTCATGTTCCAGCTGCGGCGTTTCAGCAGAGTTCTCTCTGGGTTGCTTTTATAGGAACGAGAGGTGCAAAGCTGAAAGAGTTGCTGGTTTCTTCTTGTCCCTATTTCGCCTCTGTGTACACAGAGTCACTTTCATGGGGGGAAGAAACGCTTTTTTGTGTCATGCCTCCTGACCCACGGTAACCATGGAGATGTGGCTGGGCTGAATGTGGTGATTCTTGCCTGGGTGTCTGAGGTAGCACAGCAGGGGCACAGATCTGCTCCCAGGCCCTGCAACCTTTAGACATGCTATAGATCGCCATGGAAACAAGTCCATAAGAGGTCAAAGTAGAATGAAAATTAAAGTAAAGGTTAAGTTCATGAAGTCCATGAGTAGTTAAGTTCCTGACATGTGCAATCTTGTGCTTCTGTGACAACACTGATCCAAAAACATGGCAAATAAAACACAGCCAACTAAATTTAATCAGCTAACTTAATTCTACATTGTTGTGACCCCTTACAAGATAGAGGATATACCGGGGACCCCCTCTATGGAGGACGGACACTGCCCAAATCAAAAAATTAATATACAGAAATAAATACATTTGGGGAAATAAATAGGGTGAGAAATGCAAAGGGAAAATAACTAATTAATAAATACATTTAAAAATGAATAAATATAATTACAAATAAATGTAGAATAAAGAATAAAGTTAAATAATAATAATTAATACATGAATGTCTTGATAAATACATGAATTATTATGCCATTAAATGTACCAAAAATAAAAATAAATGTAGGCATTAATTGATAAAATGTGACATTTTTATTTATTTTATTTTTTTATTAATTTTGAAATGTTTTTTTTTTATTTATTCACTGTAGCCTTTATTTCATTTTGACATTTTTTTAATTTATTTATTTATTTATTACTTTCCCTTTGGATTTCTCCCCTATTTATTTCCCCAAACCTATTTATTTCCATTTGATAAGATTTTTGGTTTTAGATGTTTTATTACAGAACGTGTATGTCATTGTGTTACTGATGGATGGAGTTATAGTAAAAAAAGAAATGATTCCTCTTTTTGCTAGGGACCCCCTGGAACCCCCGCAAGGACCCCTGGGGGTCCCCGGATCCCACTTTGAGAACCACTGTCGTAGGGCTCCATAGTTTTCTGCCATAGTTCCATGATAAAAATTGAGTACACAATAAAAACATGAAAGGATTTTGGAATTTAAGTCCACAAATGCTGAGGCTTCGAAGTGCTATGAATGCACAACTCTTCCCATCTCTGACAATCTTACAGCCAGGGTGTGTTCCACCTCAGATAAACACCGCAAAAAAAACCATCCATACGGAAAGAAACAAAAAAGGCTCAGTTTTATTATAAAGCACAACACTGTTGTGTCTAAAAAAAGGTTTCTCTTCAGACCGTGACCACGCAGACATTCTCCAAAAACCAAACATGAAGGGCAGAGACTGGTTAGGAATCTCCCTGCCTTTGCATTTATGAGACGTCTTTGTTTTCGGCCTCCGTCTCAAAACCGCTAAAATTCCACAAACAACAATGTCACCATTATTAGGTAAAGCAAGAGGGACCTGAAATAGCTCCATTCTAATGAGACAGTTGATCCAAACATGCAGTCACAGGGCAGACATGAAAGAAGACTCGTGCAATTACCTCCCACTCACTGCGTGTCTTTTTGTCACTCACTATCTTTAATTGGTTGAATGGAAAAACACAAGTTAATAGAAGTATAGGGGAAATAATAAGTTTGCACAAAGAAAACAATCTTAATGGTTCTTTTTGTTCTCCAAAGCAACTGTTTAACTTCCTACGGAAATCCATAGGCTGAGAAAAAATGTCAAATGATCCATATTTTTAGTTCACAATGGAATGACATTTCTGCGTTTTAAATATATACCGTCAAATTATATGAGGAATTGTTTTCTATACCACTGCTCTGCTCCGTCTATTCCTGAACACCACTTTTAAGCTCACAGAGAAACGCCACTTTCTTCCCTCAGACTGAAGAAATTCAGCTTCATGTGATGCGTTCAGTTTGCATTTTCAAGAGATTTGAACTTACCATGGTCTGTTCTGTAGCCTCCATACGACTGCATGCTGGGAGACGGTGTTTGCCTGAGGTGAGTCAATTCTGACATACTTTTCACTGAAAACACAAAGGAAACATTTAATTAAACCTAACAAACATTGTTTTTTTAACTTTATTTAATTTATAAAAGGACAGCGTGCAATGACACTGATCATTTACATGAAATTAAAACATGGTTGCACCAGATTTAGCGAGATGCTAATTTCCATCTGTAGTCCTGGAGTTAACAAGCAGATGCAATGAATAAAATACAAAGTGCTATACAGAGTACAATAAGTGCAGATGCCTTACATAATAAAAACAGTAATTACACGCTGCACAGTGTAAAATACAATATGAAATACACAATAACTACATTATAAAGTGACCAAATTACCAACGCAGATGCCTTACATAATAAAAACAGTCAGTACACTGCACAGCTGGTCACAGGTACATGAAAACCAAAGGCTCAGACGAAAGAAACCTACTTAAAATGACACAGGAAACATACGGCACTCACCATATGGTGTTGGCGGGGAGATGGGGAAGGCGGGAGTGGGTGGAGTCAAGTCGCTCCCGGCCTCGACCCCGCTGTCCATGTCTGGGCCCTGGGCCCTGTAGTCAACACTGTCAGTCCTGTACAACATGGGGTGCTGTAACATACAACACATACATGTAACCATACAGAACAGAATGATTCATGATCTACACTGTGCACACATGCTGTATTTACCTGAGACTGTGGCACACAGGGGGAGTACGTCCGCTGACCCCTGTACTCCTCTGTCACACCCCACCCCGAGTTACAGAAGCCTGGGTGATCCGTGACATCACTTCCTTGGCGACTCAGAGTCCGCGTGACGCCCGCCCGGCCCTCACTGGACTGGACAGCTGGACACACACAGGCAGACAGCGGCAAGCAGGTCATTACATGTTCACAGACTTACAGGCATCACTGAGTTCAAGGAAGTAAAGTACATTAAAAACACACTCAAAGGAAAAATAACAAAGCTTTAATCTTTTGACCATTCAGGAAAAAAACGCTGCATCTTCTTCTCGTCAACGGCACATTTGAAATGTTTTGTCTCAGAGCTTTCCATCAGCTGCCAGCCAAACAGCTGACGACTCATTTATGTCCAGTCGGCTACTTTATTATATACATTTTAATTTATTGAATGGATGAATGAATTATCTTTATTTACATTGTACTTTTTACAGCAATTAATTAATTCATGATTCAGTAGATCCACGTGATTTGAGTCAAGTGATTCACATGTTTTGTTATTTTAGAGTTATTTTTGGCATAGGTTTATTTTATTAATAAGTTAATTGAAAACCAATACATAGACGTGTTTTAAAAACCTGTTGCCCCTTAAAATAACTTTGTGCATTGTCATTGAATGAGAGTGTGTTTATGTTTCTAGGAAAACAATACATTACATGTCTTGATGAACCTTACAGTGAATAAATAAATACATAAATAAATAAAATAATATATGAATACAGTCTAATGATTCTTAATTACAAACGTTCTGATAAGTCAGGAATAGCCAGGGTCCGAAATTAGCACCAGCCACCTGGTCGCCACGCTGGTAGATTTCAGACACAGAATAATGATTTACTATTGAGTGGCTCGTAGATGTTCACATTTTAAAAAGTTAATAGCTATTTACAGACAGTGTGGGCTAAAACACACAATAATTCAATAATTCACTACATGTTTACAATCGGGTAGGCAAACTTTTTAGAATATGCAATAATTAAGATATTAGGATCAGTGTATATGATGGAATAATGTCATTAGAATGTCACCAAATTTGAGCTTTTACAGACATTTTTCCCTAGCTGGCTACTTTTCCCCACTTTTTTCTCCATATCTTGAGGAAAGTCCTGCTATCTAACGATAACTTGACAAGATCATATCATCATAATATGATTCATCTGAATTCATTAAATTATAATTCTGATTTATTGCACTGAACTGCACTGTATGCTTGGATTGATGACATTTGAATTTAGCCCGTCCATAAAGTGACAGCACCACGCCGCTAACCCCGTGGGCGCACTGCCTACAGTCATGTTTTGAGAGGACAGCTGAGGAATGCCAGGGGTCTGGCGGGTGAGGAGTGTGTGTGTGTGTTTGTGTGTGTGTGTGTGGTGGGGGGGGGGGTGTCAATGTTGTGACTACTCTGAAGAGTGCCACTCAGCACCAGGGTGTTAATTTGAGCCCTCCCAGCGAGCTCCGACCTCTCAGCCCTGAAGAATGCTAATGGTGCAGAAGTGTTAATGCCGGGGATCATTACTCACATTTGTCTGGGCCGAGTATGGATGACACAGACCGTGACAGAGTTTCACAAAGCATGAATCACAGTGATGCAAGTTTTTGTCTCTTTCATTATGTACATCCGTGTACAAGATTTGGTACAAGAGGTATGAAGGTATGAGAAACAGTCGTGGAGACGGATCTGAATGGTGGAGACAAACTCTGTGCAATGACTCACTTTCAGTGCCATCATTTCTGTAACCTAATATACCCTCAAGAGTTGGGTTGGGCAGTATTGTGAGACAGAGATTTGGCTATTTCCATTGAGGTTGCTCTCCTTTTCTTGTTTTTATCGCTGTAGGTCGATTAAAGCCCTGAAGAAGACCTACAGCGATCGAAACATGTTGGCTTTTTAACGATTTAGCCACTATAATAAAGGCTTTTTAATATTTCCTTCCTCGTGGTCATTTTGGAGTGCCTGGATCGTCTTCTCGGTTATCCTGTTTGATTCCCCGTTTCATTTATCTACGTCTGAGTAAACAGAGCAACCAGTTACCTCCTCTTTTTTCCTCATAATTAAATTGTTACTGCCTCCTGGAAGCCATGAAGTTACTGAAGAATTTTGCGATGTGGCAAATTTCTCCCGCAATCTTTACTTTAGCCTCAGGTAGAGAGCACCCCCAACCTCCAGGAGTTTCTTTTTTTCACCTCTCATAAATCGCTGTGTGTCGGCCCCAGTCACCTTGACACAACATAAATACTGTAACCTTCCTCCTCCATCTCAGCCTCCTCTTTTTCTCGACAGTAAAAACAATAACAACATGGAGACGTGGTGCAATGACCTGAAGAGTGCAAACAGGAAATGCATGACTGGTCTAGCTACATGGATGCTAGATGCACATTTACACTTTCAACAGTCAAAATGAATAATTCATAAAAATCTATATAATTTAACCAGTCTTGATTTATGATGAATAGCATTTGCTCCAACTTCATGTTATAACACAGCTTGGCAGGATGACTCTGGGCCATTACTCCCATCACCAATGCAAACAGATACAAGCCGACATTAAAAACAATCCATTACTTCCTACAGGTTATCTGCAAATAAGCCACAGTTATAGCCTTTGGCATTTGTTTCTTGGAATGACGCTTCTGTGTAGTTGATATGCACAGACAGGTATGCCTTTGGATTCAAATGGAAAAAAAACATTGCCTCCGGCCTCACTTGTTCCTCCCTTGGAAATTCCTCAGGCCTCCCCATCTTGTGCCCCCTGCAACCACATGCACATGCTGGAGTGTGATCATGAGTGTGATTCACGCACTGCTAACACCCAGACAGCTCTCTGCATATTCTCTGCCTCACTGGTTCTCAGCTAAAGAAAGAAAAAGTGAGTCCCTTTGCACCTAGTATGATTATTCTCAAGTCAGTTGTACCAGACCTGATAACCTGTCAGTCAAATCTGATATGTGAATAATCTTTGTTGCAGAGGAAGTTTGTAATCTTGCAATTTCTATGAAATGTTGCAGCTTGTTAGTAGAAGCAGACGTAACGTTACTGAAACACATTCTGTGAATTATTTTGCAGTGTTTTAATATCATAGACTGCATCCTTGAATATCTTCCTGGAATCTGTCCTGGGATCAGTTTCAACATGAACAAAGTGGATATTTACCAGGGGGGGGGGTCTCTAGTAAGAGACATGTTAGTTATTAGATATTAGTATCATATGAAACTACGATACCTAAGGAATCCGTTGGTAACTATGTCATGCTCGCCTGTTAGCAAGTAAATGTTCCAATGTTAGACTACATTTTGGTGAGGGAAAAACTGTCATGGCCATTTTCAGAGGGGCCC
>JAOVVB010275898.1:0-17723 GCA_028570985.1 Heterobranchus longifilis | reverse complement strand
TCTTGCAGGGTATGTTCTGACACAGCTTGCAAGCCTCTTCAAATGTGGTGAATTTGAGATTTCTACCAAATTCTCACTCTGAGCTTCAATCCATCAAATTTGGTCTCAATGTTACTGTAAGTCTATGGGATTTTTTCCCCATTAAAAGTCAATGGGGCACATTTGGGGACCTCTTGTGCCCCGGGGGTAAACTTATACCCTTGTGCGGGGTATCTTCTGACACAGGTTGCAAACCTCTTCAAATGTGGTAAATTTGACGTTTCTACAAAATTCCCTCTCTGCGCTACAATCCGTCAAAGTTGGTCTCAATGTTAAGTTAATGGGACTTAACCGCCCACCCCTTAGAAACGTCATAGCACCCCATTCCCGAATAAGCCGCACGATTTGACACCTCATTCATGGGTCTACGACAAACTTTTATACGGAAGAAGAAGAAAAAGAAGAAGAAAAATAACTAGAGAGGCACATTTCCATCATAGTATCGTAGTCATAGCTAAGATCTCACAGTTGATGTTGGTCTCAATGTTAAGTCTATGGGACTTAACATTAGCATAAGAAGTCTATGCCCCCTGCGGGGGCAATTAACCGCCCACCCCTTAGAAAAGTCATAGCACTCCATTCCTGAATAAGCTGCACGATTTGACACCTCATTTATGGGTCTACGACAAACAGTGCGGGACTAGTTACGCGCCAAACTTTTGTACGGAAGAAGAATAGTGCCTCTGCAATGGCCGGGTCACTGCTAATGGGCATAGATACCAACCAGTGCGTGGTCGAGCCTTCCATTGCATCATAGTCGCAGCCGTGATGTCACAGCAGAGGCCGGTCCCAATGTTAAGTCTATGAGACTTTTTGGGGCGGTTTCTTAGGGATTTTGGGAGCACCGTCCGACGGCCCCCCACTTCGCTTCGCAAGCACCACTAATTACACTTCTACAGGTAATTCTCTGGCGGGTCAAACCCAACTGGTTGTTAGGAAACGCACAAATAAACACACAATTCCTGAAGTCACACAAAGAAACAGTGTACGGATCGCCCCCTACAGTTCAGTACGGACGAGCGATCCCCCGAGCATTTAAACCCCCGCAGTCAGAGTGTTTGGCCGGATTCTTGTGGGCCAGTTCAACTGGGTGAAGAACTTCTTGCATGCGCACAAATTACACGTCAATGTGCTCAAACTTTCTGCACTGATTAATTGCATTTTTTGCCGCCTCGAACCCTGTCTAGCCGTGTTCTGGGTCAAACCAGCAAAATCCCCCAGTGCAGTGTTGAAACCACACCCAGTCCAGTAAAAACCAGGCCAAACATCGTCTCTATAATATCTGTACAACTAGAACTCACACTGTAGCAAAGGATGATGATTAACAGGACCATCATCACATGATATATCAAAGAAAGAAGTGTATATATATCGAAAGATGAAGATGATGATGATGATGAGTATCTCCACGTTTAACAACAGCAAATGAAAAAAAAGGCCTGTGTGTCTTCATCATCATGTACAAACATTTTATTAAATCATCATCATCATCATCATCATGCCTGATATTGCATTTAATTTACGACTGTATTTAAACACTGGATACTTTGAACGTAGTTTTCATTTTAAACCACCGACTTACTTTAAGTCTCCTTTAAGTTACAAATAATAAATGAAATGAAAAATGATATACGTTTATACAAAAAATAACACAAAAAAAAGTGAAAAGCTTTTATTTATGCATCTACAGTACTGCTTTAGGAAAAGATCACACACTCAGATCAGTGCTTTCGTTTTTGTGTTTTTCATCTCACCAGTTCACCTTTATACACACACACACACACACACACACACACACGAACACACTGATCTGAAAGTGGCGTCAGTTACAGTATTCTGTTGTGACACTGAGTCTGAGCTCCGACCTATACACACACACATACACACACACACACACACACACACACACACACACAGTGCTCATGAGTGATGTTTCTGTTCACTGAGTGTAATGAGTACAACCTGCACGCATCACATTAGTCAAGGTCACAGCACTGTGTGTGTGTGTGTGTGTGTGTCAGGATCACACTCGCATCCTAAACTGTTCAGTAGCAGGTGGCTCTCATTGTTCTCAAGGCTGCAGGGGGATTAGAGGGGTGTGTATCAGCCTGCAGCTGCAGCGGCTACGAGGCCGTGAGGAACCCAAACTCAAGGCTGCATCACCGCACCATAACATAAATATGGAAATATCTCTGCCCTGTCTGAGGAAGTGACTCCAATGTGTAACACTGACAGTTTCAGATTTCTCCAAGTTCCTCTTTCCACTTCTCAGAACACGAAGTGAAGGATGAGTTTCCAAACACGTGTCTCCGCGAGTCCGATCTCCGAGGACGACCTTCAGCCTGACCCTGAACCCGCTCAGTCTCCGTGTCTTATCAGCAAGCGCAGGCCCGTCTGAATCCGGACACTTTGGGACTTTTCTAGCCTGGAGTGTTAAATTCGACCTTCATATCATATGATGGTGAGTAACGTCCTCGTGCCGTCGTAAGCGCGACTTCACATCTAACCACGACATCTAAACGGTGGTGAGGTTCTGGGGATGTGGTGTGGAGATACGAGCCGCGCTAAAGAAACAAACAGAGGCGCTGTTCATTAGCATGAGAGCGCGCGGAACATGGTAGTGTGTGTGACACGGATGCTGCTGGTGCAAGCTAACATCATAGCCGTTTGACTGAGCAGGATTAGTCTGAAGTCCTTACAATCACCACACAGAGCTCAATACACACTTCGAGACTTCCATAAAGGCACACACTCACAGGCCACATCATTAGGTCACCTTTATATCTCGAAAATATCTAATCAGACAATCCCATGGCAGCACCGCACTGCATTTAACCATGTACACCTGGAGTCAAGAAGATCTGCTGAAGTTCAAACCCGAGCATCTGAATGGAGAAGAAATGTGATTAAAGTGACTCTGAGCGTGGCGTGGCTGTTGGTCTGAGTTCCTCCCAAACTGCTGATCTACTGGGATTTAAAGAGGAAATCCCCAGTGAGGACAGTTCTCTGGGTGAAAACGCCTTGTGGATGCCAGAGGTCAAAGGTCAGAGGAGAACAGAAGTGAACGAAAAGACAAAGGGAGTGAAAAGAGCTGCTCTGACCTTTCGCCCTCATGTGGAACATTAAAGAGCGGCCGTGAGCAGAGTCTAACCGTTTCCTCCACGCACTCGTCTCAGGAGCTCTGCGCTCCACTTAAACACACTGACGTCTAAAGAAACACAACCGTCTGTAGCATGAAGGAGAAAATGTATCTCTCACACATCAATAACGAATGTGTTTAGCTCGTCTGCGTATAATCATGGCGTCTGGCTCTCCACACGGCCTCATCAGCTCCGTGATGAAGATGATCAGGATGAGGAGCTGCTTCATCACACACATGGGTTTCACTCCAGCCTGCCAAAAGTCATCAGCTTCTTCGACTCGAACCCGGCTCGCGTTTCACCTCAAAAGAAGCGTCGCGCTTGAGTTCTGACACGAAATCAAATGTGATACACGGAGTGAGACGCTTCCGGAGGAGTGAGGAGTGAGATCTCACTGGAGTTCACACTCCAAATCAGAGCGAGGCGGTGTGTTTGGCTTGGCCAATTCTTCACAAGCAACAAGCTCTCTCTCGCTCTCTCACACACACACACACACACACACACACACACACAGAGCACTAATCTGGACCTCATCACAGATACGGAGCAGAGAACAGAGGCGATTCATCACGCAGGCGTCGGTGGTCCATCTGCTGCATCCGGTCGTCTCACTCAAGTCTTTAGAGGAGAAGAACAAAACGGTATTGATTCTGACCGCGGAAGAACATCTGACCAGAACTGACTCGGGCTGCTGTGGATTCCGTGGTTAATGTGCTTTTTAAGAAGCTTCAACCACAAAATCAGGAAGTGTGAGCAAAATACGGCGGAATTATTTCACACTCATTTCATCTCATTTCTACATGTTTTGTTCTCATCATGTCATACTTCATCGGACCGCGTGTGAGGACAAAACTCCATTAAAAACATAAAAACATGATCAATCAGGACAACACACACATTTTAATAGGCTTTTAACTCAGATATTTCAAAAAAGTGTATTTTTTGTATTATAATTGAGGGACGGGAATCCCCAGGGGCCGGCCGATACGACATCATCGCAATACCACGGTGTCGATTCGATTTGTATTGCGATTCTGTGGTTCACTTGTAGTGCTAGCTGTCAATGTGTTAACAGTTTGGAGCACGCCACCTGTAGGATTATAGAGGAACTGTAACATTACTACCATCTTAAAAGCAAACTTAAATGCATCAAGAATTCATTAAAAAAAATCTATTTTGAAGTCAGTGAGTCGGCACGTGAAAAAAAATCACCATACTTCACCGATTCGATTTTATTCCTACTATAAATAGTTATGTTTATGTGTTTTAATCTTCCGTTCATAAATATCTGGGATCCACCGTAATAAAAAATCCATAAAAAAAAGTATTTATTATTATTATTATTATTGTTATTATTATTATTATTATTATTATTATTATTTATCAATGTTTAATTGCACTTTAAAGCAATGGAACTGTTACTTCAATAAGTTAAAAACTCCTTTACACAAACCTGAGCTGACTAAATAAAATAGAAAAATGTAAAAGAAAGAATTCACAAATCAGTTTGGACTGTAAAACCTTTTAACCGAGATGTTTAAAGTGTGTGACGTGAAGTGTGTTCTTCATTACTACACATATTAATTCCTGTAAGTCATATTCTCACACACACACACACACACACACACACACCGTAAACGTGTGTAGTTGTAGGCAGGGCCGAGCGACACGACAAACATATCATCTCACTACAATTAGAAGTGTTTCTATGGCACACGATACACACCAGTGATTCGGTTTGATAACAAAACAGCTGGAAAACAACACCATTGCATTTTTGTATTATATTAAAAACTTCTATGTTTAAAAAAATGACTTACTATAAACTCAAGTGTGTAAGAAAAATCGAATACATCATTTTTTAAATGTTAAAAATATGATTATAAAATATCATGATACCTAGGACACGCATACTAGGACAGAATTTATTACAATCTCTGTTCAACCAAAACAATATTATTAATAACTTTGTTCTAATTGTGACAGTCAGCAGAGTGACGCTGATTAAAGGGCCAGACTCAACAGGGTTTCTGTTTTCTCATCGGTTTTTATTCCTTTATGATGTCACATGAGTATGTGAAAGAACTTGGCACTTGTTAGAACAGGACGGTTCCAGGTACTGATTTTCGGTACCCGGTCCGACCTCTATCATGTTTCTCGGTACTGAGAAGTGAAGGTGTGTGACGCTCGGGTGTGTGACGCTTGGGTGTGTGATGCTCAGGTGTGTATCTGACGCAGCATGTGATCTCTCCTAAAGGACACGTCCATGACCCTGGCTAATCATTCTCACTTTATCCTCACAAAGTCACCTGCAGCGTGAGGTCCACCACGTGTCCTGCCTCCACCTCGCAGAATATCCACCCCGAGCACACACACACACACACACACACGGTGGAAGCCGTTTGAGTGCAGGAGTGCAGCTCTGGGGGCGGGGCTCCATACGCAGCTACTGAGTGATAAAAGAATAATAAAGATTCCATTCAAACTCAATAAAAGTGTTTGATTATGTAACCGTGTGGCTGCCAAAGCTACAGGGCCGAGAGTCTGAATGTCCTCACTCACGTCCAGGAAAAACATCTCAACACTCTCTTAATGGGATAAAACGCAGGATCATCGTTTCCACAAAAACATTCCTCATTATTATTTCACGCGATTATATAACGCAATAATCCGACACTTTACACTTTTTTGTGTTTATTTTGGCCTCGCGTAAGTACATTCCGGTTTAAAGTCGAACCAACTTTACTCCAGCCCAGTCTCTACTCTCTACACTTATTTCACCTGCCACGTCTCGAAGAACTTATAAACACTCCTGAGAGAGACAGTGTGGGGCTTTTTCTTTTTTCTTTCTTTTTCTAAAACCAGCGGAACAGAAAGCAGGTTCCACCCGGCGGGTCGGTGCCGTGTAACCCGGCAGGTCACAGACACGCCTCGTCTCTTCTCCGTCCCTGGAAACACTGCACTATTGTCCAGCCACTTCCAGGACACTGCTCATGAAGACTCGCTGGAAGGAGCAAAGAGCAGCGCGAGGACACAAAGGCGCGCATTCAACTCCAGAGAAGAAAGACACGACGCTAATGCGGCTCCTAATGATGACGACAACAGCGTGAACAAAAGGAGTGAAAAGATCAAATTACAGACAGCTCCCAAAAAAAAAAAAAAAAGTTCCACAGCTGTAATGTATGAAAACAGAAGTGTATTTTAGCGCGCCCTCCTTCCTCCCCCTCCCCCCCGGGGGGCGCTCCCATCACTGTCTTACTGACCGCTAGCGGGGTTTTTTTTCCAGCGCTCGAGAACTTCACGAGAAGGCATTTTGGACGCTGACCGATGGACACGAGTGCAGTCCTGAGAAACAGAGAGACGCGTGCTGGTGCTTAAAGACGTGACTCTTAAAGCTAACCCTGTCTGATCAGATCTCACGGTCCTGAAGCCCTCGTCCAGAGTAACGTCCAGCAGATCTCAGACGCTCCAGAGACACGACTCTACACAAACGTCACCGCACGCGGCTCCAGTCTGACGATGCAGAAGTGTGTGATTTTATGGTGTTTAGTGAATAAGACGTTCTTTAAAAGGTTCCAGACTTCTCTGAGCGTTCTGTAAGGACTAACACACACGACATGTCGCACTGTTACACACAAACATTCCACGCTGGAGTGATGAGACACACCCTGACACCAACACAACGTCTACTGTGATTTGAGAAGATGTGTGTGTGTGTGTGTGTCTGTGTGAGAGAGAATGGTTTCTGATTGAGCTTACAGGACAGCAGCTATAAATAATCACATTATTATTATTATTTATATAAGCATAAATGTACAGCTGACACTGGAGACTCCTTCCATTAACACCACTTACGTCTCCTTACAGAAACACTAACCGCATCACTAAAGAACGTCTGACACTGATGTAAGCGGCGTTTAAGGCGTCCCTCTGAGCGATCCGCTGCTACTGAGACAATACAGCTCTAAACCCAGTGCAGCTATAGGAAATTAATCAACACCTTTAAATCAGCCACGCTGCGGGAGGAAATTATTAACGGTGTTTAAAAGATCTTTTTAACACATGTTCTTTAAGGCCTTATACACACTAATCACAAAGCAGTGGTTGTACTGAATATCACTCTAACAGCACACACACACACACACACACACACACACACACACTTCCTGTCGGAAAACTGCCTTCAATAGTGCAGTGATGAATCCGGGAATGTTAACGCGCCTCCTCAATCAGTCCAATAACTCCCAGTGAGCGCCTCCTATCCTACACCCCAAGGTCAAGTCTATTTTCAGTATAATGATAATGAAGAAGAGACAACAACCAGCACGTCTCAGTAACACACACACACACACACACACACACACACACACTCAGAGAACACAGAGACACACCGTTATGCCAAAGCGATATCTAGAGATAAGAAGTGTAGCGAGAGACGAATCATCTACCAGAACATAAACACTAAGCACTTCCATGACGCGGCTCACGCGGCTCACGCGGCTCGCGCTCCGCACACCAAGAAGGATCGGCTCGCGCTGACTACACTGATCTTTGTGCTTGGATGGGATCGCATACTTTCTGTATTGAGTAAATATTAAATCCAGTCGTCTCTCCGGAGCAGGTTTATATCGAACAGGAACATCTGCACACTGCTCGAAAAGAAACAGCTGTTTATAAGCTGGATTTACAGCTAGTGAGCGATCACACACTCCTCATTAACAAGCACTGATCACCTCGCTCCGAGACATTTCCACATGTTTGGGACATTAAAGGAGTTCCTGGGAGGCCGGCGTTTCAGACGTAAATGATGCAGACAGTATCAGGAGATTATATACAGTATACACACCTGACAACTCAATCTTCCAAACAACAGACTAAACAGAACTACAGACAAAAAAAGGACAAGTAGAGACGTTTGTTTAATGAAAAACACCACAGCACTCTTCTTCACTTCCTAAAACAGGTTTTCTCTCATCGTACCCTTGGAACAACTGGAGTAAAACTTGATTCATGTCAGAAATTTCATCTGCAAAAGAGATACACTAGTGCTGTCAATATCAACGCGTTAACACGTCATTAATCTAGAAGATTTAATGCTAATTGAACCTGGCTGTGTGTGATAACGGCACGTTTAAGGCGGATAATAAGATGAACTGAGGAAACGTCACCAGGCGCTGAACCGCAAGTTTCATTATAAAAAGCTTCTAGATGGAAGTTTGGATAAAACCAGAGTTGTGTGCTCGAGTGACCTTCAAGGGGAACGATTTTTACAAGAACACATTAACTGTAAGACGTGTGAGCGGTGGCTCAGGCGGCTGAGGCTCCAGATCTGAGTATCTGGGTTCGAGCTCCGCCCACCAGTGTGTTGCCACACCCCATATATCACCCCGTCACTGATGTTTGTTAAATGTAGATGTTTGATATATTATAAAACTGCATAATCTGTTTCCTCTGACCAGCTTGTCCTGTATTTCTTTATTTCAACATCGCACGTTTATAAAACAAGTCAATCTGCGTATTTTAACATTGCGATTAATTGTGATTAATCACAGACTATGACTGCGATTAACTAGATTAAAATTTTTATCGATTGACAGCACTGTGTGTGTGTATATAGTCAGGGTTATTTTGGTCATATTTGTGTAACCACATAGCGGAGAGTGTTTTGTTCCTCTTATACCGCTGCATTATGCCAAAGATTAAAGTGTTTGATTCGAACACGACTCACACGACTGAAAAAAATTGTGCTTGCAAATATTTAGTTGGAGAGTTTCGATGCTGATCTCACATGTTCTGAATGCGAACAAATCAAACTGCATAAAAAAAAATCTGATGTTTATCAGGTGCTTGAACAGTTCAGGGTTTAAGCACCTTGCTGGGATTTGAACTCATAACCTTCTGATTACACAGTCCACATTCGGTGTAATGTGATTTGTGCACGAGAAGGGAAAGGGTAATGACCTCATGTTTAGGAGAAGTGAAAGCCATCTTCAGTAAAGACCGGTTTAAAATCATTACAAAACTGTTCTTGTGGTTAATTCACTGAGTCCATGTCTTCAATAAGTAACCTCGTGTGTTTGGTATGTTTATTGTGAGACTGATAAAACCTTCCGACTCTGAAAGGCACTTGGTATGAAATCTGTCTGAAAAGCTTTACGTGAAATGATATACAGTAAAAGCGGATTTCCTCCTGAATATCCGTAAATGAGAGCGCGCTGTGATATAAAGTCAGTGTGCTGTCGTCGGAGGGACAAAAGTTAAAGAAGCTAAAGCTAATGGACTTTTTATAGCGTCTTCACGTCATGGCAGAATGATGGTCTTTATAAGATGACAGCTCGGAGATGTTCTTCTCCTCAGGCACGGCAATTAGTTGTTTCTATGGCGACGCACCCGACACCTTAGTGTCTTTAGGATGGAGTATGTACTGTACCTTTGTTATTTAGTCAGGAGATGTTCATGGAGATAACGCTAGAGATGTTTAATAGCCGCGTTTAGAGTGCAGTTGTGACGTTTAATGCATAATGTCAGGATTAAGAGCTCCGACTCAGCTGCTCCGACTGAGACGTGGCGAGTGTTCTCGCTCTAAGATTGATTCTGACGTGATGTGAAGTCGTTAACACTGGTAGTGCTTCGTTTTCAGTATTAATAAACACGTTGCTAATCATAGTTTAGACAGAATGAACACAAGGCCTGCGTTTTGGGCTGGAGATGCTGGAGGAAGCGAGCTTTCTGTTCTTATTACTGCTGAACCTCTGGACGTGCACAGCCTCATGGATTACACTCATCAAACTAAATTACAGCCCGCTGCCTCGATTCATTGAGAACAGCTCGAAGTGTATTCACTACTACTTACGTAATTCACAGCAGACCCGTAGCGTACCATCTGCCCGTGTTTCCTTACTCTCGCTGGTTTTCTTTCACAGTTGACGTCTCTGTCGCATCAACTCCGAAATCTGCAGTCAGTTTAGTAAATGTTCTGTAATGGCGTATACGCTTAAACAGTTTGTGTTAGTTTGTCTTCTTCCCGGAAACATCCTGATCGAGTTTTAGAGCTGGTTACAGAACGTTTTAGTGTAAACACCAACGTGTGCATGTGAACAGCCTGCTCGCATAAACACACGAGTGTAGCCTAGCAACCCTGATGCTACATGGTTATAATCTGATTAATGGATCTGTCTGGAATTTTATTTCGGAATAGGACTGATGATAATGTAATGCATAATTTTTTCAAACATGAGAAACTGAGAGTTCACACCAGACACAAGCCGAAGGCGTTTCTCAGTAACCAAGCGAACTAGATGTCTAGAACTAGATGGATGAGTTTTGTGGTTTAGTTAAATCAGTGGAAATCAGGCAGGTTAGCTAACTAGCAAGGCTGAAAAAATAAAAGAAGAACACTTAACACCGAACAGCACGACATGCAAAAACTAATTCTGGATTACGCTGCGACGATGAGACGTTTCTGATGTCACTCACGTGAAGTGTCTCACTCGGGGGTGTATCGTGTAAGTGCAAGAATAAATGATAGTATGAGCTAATCATGAGCGATAATGAACCGTTAGAAAATACAGAGGTGGGAAAAAAATAAGAGACCGCTGCAAAATAATCAGTTTCTCATGGTTTTTTTTCTTACAGGTGCCGGTGTTGGTGAGATCAATAGTTTTTTGTGAACTGCTGACAATATTTCTCCTAAGTTCAAAAGATAACCGTTGTTATTTAGAGTGTATATTTAAAGGAAATGACATCACCACAACACATCAAAGTAACGCCACTCATTTTTCAAAAAAGCGAACAGCTCAGCTCTTCCTCTTGATGACATTCCAGACGGTTTTTTTCTGGAGTGAATTGCAGTGCTCTCTTATTTTTTTTTTAATTACAAAGATTGTTGACAAACATGATGAACATTACGAACAAAACAATAGCGTCAGTTTACAGCATCATCAGTCCGTCCTTGAGTTGAGGACCGATAGCTTAAACATATTACGGGTATAACGCACCGTATAACGTTCACTCAGGCATCAACCGACTGCTTCATCCGCACTCAAAGTTCATAAATCCTGATTGGAGAGCAGGATAGAGTGGACATCACCAGAGTCTCCCGCTCACGACATGTCCATCTCCTGCCACTTGTAGAGGATCAGGTTGCACGTCTCGTGTGTGCTGTAGCATTAGCTCATTGTTTAAATGTCTTTCCTAAACATTATTGTGAAGTCTATCATGGCTGCCAAATGCTGCAAAAACTTCCAAAAGTGGAATATACCGAACCGTGCATGCTCGAGGAAAGCCAGTGAAAGTCCAAAAATGGCATTTATCTCATTTTGCAGTCCAATTCTCCAAAGAAAATAGGACACGACCTTTTAAAGGCTGACATGAACAAGGGCAGATACTATATGAGGGCAGACCCGTGTCCCTGTTTGTCTTTTTTTTTTAATGTTTTTGCTTGTAGCTTACAGTATAGTGTTGCATTAGATTGAGACGAGGAACAGAGCCAGCTTTGATAGCGTGACAGTTTTTTCCCCCCTGTGACTAATCCCTCCCCCTGATACCGCCATGACTCCGCAAGTGGTGTGGGAGAGGCGCTGGGTCTGGGTCTGGCTCAGTGAAGCGGATAATGGCGTGACGTGCTTGACCTCCTTCATTCGGCCTGCGTGTAGAGGAACGCCATTGGCCGAGGCTGGTAGTGTGGGCAGCCGCTAATGTGACCGTATTGTTACGCGTGGAGACGGAGGGAGGAGGAGGAGGAGGAGGAGGAGGAGGAGCGGTCAGACTGCAGGGGAATACTTTAACAGCAGGAAGGCTCTTGAGAAATCCTGAGATTTCTTCTCTTCAGAGAGTTTCACATCATGTTTTAGAAGCGTGACATTACACAATTCTTCAGATGTTTATGAGCAGAGTTTAGCCGCTAACGCAGCCTCATTCGTGTGAGTCGTGCCATCAGGAAGCGCTGGAGTATAGATGAGGTCAAAGAACTGCTGTCGCTTGTGCAAGCTTGCATGATTACAAGACTGTGTGTGTGTGTGTGTGTGTGTGTGTGTGTGTTTCCAGGAAAAAAAATGAATATTTTGACACATAACTACATTTTAATGCACAATAAAATACTAAATTTATTTGTGAATTCTGATTTCTTGTGTGTTCTGTTTAATTTTTCCAGTTTATTTTCAACCACTGAATGTTTATATTCTAGGTTTATTCATTAAATTTTCTTATTTGCACTTTCGTGAATTCAGCATCGAAGTGTGATGTGTGTGTGTGTGTGTGTGTGTGTGTGTCATTGTACAGATTTTTTTCCCCTGATGTACAGTAAGTCTTAAAAGATTAGACACACACAAACTTGTAGATTGAACATGTCTTATCTCTTCCATTAAAGCGTAAAGATGAGACGTAGCAAATATTAAATTGTGGCACTTTTTACACGAGATGGTGCTGATGATATAATCTGTAATCAATGATTACGCAATAAATTAGAAAGGAGCGCAGAATAGAAACAATCCGCACTCAGAGTTCAGTCCTGTTTCCCTTATAGTAAGCACCGTACGGCTGTCTGTGTGTGTGTGTGTGTGTGTGTGTGTGTGTGTGTGTGTGTGTGTGTGAGCAGGGTCAGAGCTCGGCACATGGTACTTTAACTCATTAGATATGCGTGATGATATTACAGTGCTGAAGGACACCAATAAAGAGCCTCAGGTTCAGTATCAGCGTTTGCATCTCGCGCTGCAGAAATAGCACAAACAGGCGGTTGTGTGTTTTGACAGGAAGTGGAAAAGGGAAACTGAGGCATTGGGGATTTGATCTGCAGCTGTTCATGAGCACTCAGAGTCAGAAGCTAAGCCCTGTCCTATCTAAATACACACGTTATCTCACACAAATAGCAGCAGTGGAGATGAGATGGAGCGCTCCGCACCGCCCCGTGAGCCGGAGAGACGGCGTTCGAGATAAAAACCTAGTGCTTGAGCAATCCCCCGAGTTTCTGCTTCAGTGCGTAAAGTAATGAAGTCCATCCTGTTCGTCCTCACATAAACAGACCACATGCTGCTCGAGTTCATAACAGAGTTAGATGCAACCAGTCTGTATACTTTTGAGCAGTTTACCCCAAAATGTCTAGTCGTGGTTTCTACAGTAGTTTAAAACACCAGGAAATGTTTAAGCTTGTGTGATAAAATGATTGAATATTTATACTCTCTTAATGTCCAATTATTTTTATTCCATTTATATTATATTACACTATATATGTATATATTCAGTGTCGGCCCCGAGGTGGTTTTTCCTCCGATATTTCTCTTCTTATGTCGGACCCAGGCAACAGACCCAGACCCAGGTCAGTAGTCTGTCAGAATCAGCCCAGAACATTCGCCGCACTAAAAGAGAGACTCATCTGTGTGTGTGTGGAGCTTCATCAGTTCTGATCCATAAGGAAGCGTTCAGCATTGTTGTTATTCAGTTTGTACGCAAGTTCCTGAAAGTCAGAGGCTGTCGATTTAAGCATTTACTCTAATTTGTCATTTGAAATACATTTTTGGAGACGGGTTCAGACTTTTGGGCTACGGTGTGTACTAGCATACTCCGCTATTTAACATCGTGGTACTGTTCCGCTGAAGGGGTTTGATTATCCAAACATTTGAGTCTCTCATCCTCTTGACTGAGTGCTCATCCTCAGTGCTCTCGCTTTCTGTTCTAAGCAGCATTAAGGACGACATCGGAAAGGTTTTTCAACCAAAACAGAACAAAGGAACACTGATCAACATCATACACCACGTAACATTATGACTTTATCACACTGATTAACAGTTAAACTCCATTAAACTGGTGTCAGGGTGATGGGCACCCAGGGCCCACTCAGGGCCCACCCATGCCCGCAGGGACCAAAGGCCAGTCCGCCTGGTCCAATCCCACAAAAAAAACAATACAGAACAAATCATTGCTGGTCGCGGTAGAAAAACACCTGAACCCAGCAATGAAAGGGCCCTGAACCCGGCCTCCAAACCCCCACCAGATCATAAGCTTTCTGATCGAGCTCCATGGGATGCACCGGATAAACACACACCGATCCACAGAGGCCCCGCTCTTCAATCCACAGCGTCCCACAGATCCGCTGCCAACGCCCTGGTGCCAGACACCACAGCGCCCCCCTTCGGTGGCCCTAAAGAGCCACGCCCCAAGGGTCCAGAGCCGACCCCGGCAGCACAAGTGGAACCCCAAACCTAGGTGGTGTTAATGTTTAAGGTTGTAATATTATGACTGATCGGTGTACATTTTAACCTAGAAATAGGTCTAACACCAAGTGTCAGATCTAACACTTTATTAAGAATGTGAAAATCTCAGCCATGTGGTGATTAGTCGACCGAATGTGACCGCACGGCTGGTCTTATTATTACTCCTCATCTACGGTCTTTCTTACGATCCGTTCTAAATCGTAAATGCGCTTGCAGTCGTCCTTCTCTGTGTACACGTTTGTTAATGATTTGTGAGTTTTGTTTACTTGCTTTGACCCACATGGAGGTTGTTCTTTATCCAGATTCTCTCCCTCTCTCTCTCTCTCCCTCTCTCTCTCCCTCTCTCTCTCCCTCCCTCCCTCTCTCTCTCTAGTCATGCTGGTCTGAGCATCATGTTTCATCAGTGAGGTAGTTCAGTTAACTAGCGCATGCTTTTGTAATAAAACTTCTAAAATCCCAAACTCATTTTATAGTAGAAAAAGCCTTTTTGTATTTGGGTGTGCAGAGCTAGACGTCTACCAATGCACAGTTTAACATCGCTTTAATTCCCTACGATGTTTAGGTTGTTCCTTTTCCCTGAGTAATTAAGGTTGTAGCTGTAACGACGCGGGTCTCACGAGGGGTAGAACCGCGCAAACGGGCAGATCCGCAGGCTGCTACCACGCGGAGTTCTAAACAGGCAAAGGTGCAGTCGCACCAGCCTGGATATATTAGGGCTCTGATACCTCGGCACTTCGTGTGATCATTAGGTAGCACCGGTAAGGTATCAGGGCCAAAGATAAAGAAAGAAAGAAAAGAAAAGAAAGACGAGTTGTCTTAAAAGAGGGAGAAAGGCAAAGCCCCAGCCTCTGTCTGCCTAAAATGCCGGCGAGTGAGAGAGAGAGAGAAAGAGAGCGCGACACGTCTCAGTTTAGCGTGCGCTCTTGATTATAGTAGTGCAGAAGCATCTCCAAACGGAAAGGTCTTCCTGTGCCTGTCATAATCACTCTCACAACATCTCCTATTTCACTGACCCCCTCTAAAGCCCTGCGTCAGGGCTCTTATCATCATTAAAACATCTCGCGGTGCAGCTCTTCATACCGCGCCACGTAACAGTAGCATATGCAGCGGTGTGAGTGGGCCTGGGTGGGCCTGAGACCACCCGGTTAAACAGCAATGCTAGCCAGTGATAAGACTTTACTTTCACTACACGTGGAGTCGAGGTGACCCGTTCAGTGAAATCCTGTCAGTAGCAGCGTTTTTATGTCCAATCGATATAAAACATTGTTTATCTTTTTTGTACGATCCTCCCTGCTTTCATATGAAACAGAATTGACTGATTCCTCGGACTAAAAGTTAAAAAAAATTGTGCTCAACACAAAACCTCGTTGTCATCAAAGGTAGCGTCATATTTCTGTGATATAATCGTCCCTGGGTTTGAGTTACTGATTGTGTACTTATGCTTTCACACCTGGCTGTTACTACAGTTATTTCATGCAACATGTTTTGACAGGTACAGTGAGTACACCACCTCATACTGTATTTTTCTATAAAATTGAGGGTGTGTTGTGTGTGTTTGTGTGTGTGTGTGTGTGTGTGTGTGTGATACAAGAAAATATTCCACCTTTAGTGAACATATCTGTTTCTAATGTTGACTAATAAAAAATATCGGACATCACGCATTTTTTGCAAAGTTTCCACAGGAGATGAACGCATGACCTACATCGCGTCCGAGCGTATGAGCCGGGCCGAGCATGACCTCTGCCCCCAGGGCAATTAGCGAGATGTTTGGTTTACTGCTGTGTGATATTCTTAACTTAATAATACTGTGTATTCAGGAAATCAGTCTAACATGTGATTGTGTGCTCAGTTATAGATGACTAGCGTTTGTACAGTAGAAGCAGTGTTTAGAAAAACGAGCTACAGATAAACCACGTGCATACACACGCATCCAAGGTGCACACAGCACCTCTGATAATATGTCCAGGGACTTGTACTGCACACGCTCCACGTTCATTAAAACTATTAAGTAAAAAGGTTTACTTTGTTATAGAAACGTGTGAAATCCTAGATATAGTGAACGCAATGTGCTTATGTAACGTATTGTAAGTAAGGAGTCTCCAGTGTCAGCAGGTTATACTGTAACAGTCAGAGGGAAACTTGTACTGTAGTTTTAGGTTTTCCAACATCTCCAGGACAGAGAGGTCTTTCGCTTCCTAATGGGTTTTCAGTAACATATTAGTTATTTACTGTAGATTAGTAAGATTTAATCATCGTTTTTAACATCGGACGACGTCACAAAGCTCCTTTACAGAAATCCAGACATAGATTTAAATTTATCCCTGATGAAGAGAGGATGAGAAACCTCCATGAGATGACATGAGAGGAACCTTAAGAGGAACCTTAAGAGGAACCCGTCCTCATCTGGGTGACTCGGGATAGTGCAAGTACTCTTCTATAAGGATGCACCATAGAGTGACACAGAATGATAAAAAAGGAAATTTAAAATGTAAGTACAAGCAGGAAGCTCGATCGGTATTGTGTATTAATAAATTAAAAAGTTATAATCCTTGGCCACACATACTGTAATAATCTTCATTGTGGATCATTTCTGAGAAACAGCACGGCACAGTGTTTGTGATTTCACAGACCGCTCAGTTCTGTTCCGTTGTGCTCTGTTTATCACACACACACACACACACACACACACGAGTGTGTTTATATGTTAATATGTCGAGCTAATCAGATTTCAATCAGTAGAATGTTTTGTTCATTATGGCCAGAAAACTCTGCATGTCATTCGAGCGCCGTATCAGATGCTCCGTATGCCGTGAGCAGAGGCTGAGAGTCTGCAGCGCTGTAACGGGCCTCCTGATTGGATCTGACTGGTGGAGGATAAGAAGATTCCGTGCCGTCTCCAGCTTTTGTGCTAATATTATATTGGTCTAACGTCATTATCCCAGTGATTCACATTGCTATTCACGTCACTAACCAGGGCAGAATATATTTCTCTCTAAACGCAGGGGGCACATTTACTCTCGGGCTTTAATGACGAGACAGCCGCTGATAGTGTAGTGTGTTTACGCTGCGGCGTGATGTGAGTAGCCTTACGCTAACAGGGTGAGACAAATACGGCGGCTATACTGGACCACATGCGCGAGTATTTCACAATCATTTCCTTGTGTGTTTACGAAATATGTCCAAGAAATTGTGCACAGGAGACTGAAATCAGTGATTTATTTAAAACAAATCAGTGGATGATGATGAAAATGATCTGTCTGTCCCAGAGGTGGACCGGACCGCAGTGGACCCGTGACCCGGATTCATTCCCAGGGTTCATCACACACGAGTCTCGTTC
>JAOVVB010275890.1:0-17723 GCA_028570985.1 Heterobranchus longifilis | reverse complement strand
CTCCCTTTCACACTGCTGGAGATAATGTCCTTTCAAGTTAATCTGAACAGTGTCCTACATTTTTCTTTGATACGTGACCTTCTTATCTCGGATGTAAACACTGAGACATTACACATGCTGCCCAAGACCCACAGCCCCCCATTATTGTCTTCTTGCATGTCTGTGGTTTGGTTCTGTTTTTTGGTTTTTTTTTAGCATTGTGTTTGTCGGGTGTATTTTTGCTTTATGAATCCCCTTTTCCTCCTTTCGTCTCCTCTCATCTCGTCCTTTATGACCACGCTCCGGGCCAGAGAAGCTCCCCAGCCAGTCAGGTATGAGGACAGCAGGCTCGCTGGAGTCAGGAGGCAGGAAGTGGGAGATTTCCTGGAATGTGCGTTTTTCCCCACAGTGGTGCAATAACAGTGCGAGCGGCGCTCCTCCTGTTTTTGTCCCCTTTCTGTCTGTACTGTATAGCTCCCTGTTCTGACCCTGTGGAACAGCGAGGAGAACGTACTTGGGAGTTCAATAATAACAGGAACCCGTTCTGAAAAAAACTGTTCTGCTCTCGTCAAGGGCTTTCCTTAGTGTAATTACGTCAGTAGTCTTCCAAGAGAAAGGAAAAGTTGATATGAGGATCGGCCGGTATTACATTGCAGGAATACCATGTGCAATATTTCATAGCCTTTCAAATATTCCAACATGAAGATGCCATTCACCTCCGTCACATTCTCTTTAACTTTTACATTCAGGCTACAGGGAATCTGATTTCTGTAGAGATATTAGTCTCTGTTGAGATTTGTTTCGTTGCTTCCATTTTATACGACTTTATATTTCTACTCCACTACATTTCAGAGGAATGTTTCTGCTACATTTATTTGACAGCTGCTGGACTATAGTTAGTTACTTTACAGATTATAAAGATACAGATTCAAGAACTTGGTCTCATTTATGTAAGAAGCTCTATTAACACCCCGTGTCATTTTATGATTAACATTCATAGACTTGATGATACCAGCAGCTTGAATTGCTCCTCACGGTGATGATTAGACTCCAGGAAGTCACGAGGTCAAGAAATAATCCCTGACATAACCCCGTAAAACCACATCATTTTTACACCTGTCACTCAAAGTGGTCACGCCCTTAATTATGCATAACGTTAAGCCTTAATATAATTTAAATGGGTGAGTTATATAGAAAATTCACCCCCTTACAGTTGTCATGAACGTGGAAATTAGCTATAGAGACCTTAACTATTTTTTGTACCAGGGTGTAAACATATTTATTTCTGCTATAAAGTTGGGCATTTTAACATGGGGGTCTTTGGGGATTGACTCGCTTTTGGAGCCAGCCGCAAGTGGCCATTTGAGGAACTGCAATTTTCTGCAGTTCCGTGTCATTTTTCAGCCCTGGAGGTTGCCGCTTAGACATAATGTGTTAATTAGTGAGCTTAGGAGGATTTCGTTACCTTTGGACAGAGCCAGGCTGTTTCTAGCGGTTTCCTGCTAGTTCTAACTTCATATCTCATCTAACTCTATCAGTGTATTTCCCAAGTGTTGAGACTTGAGACTTGACTTGGATTTGCACCAAAATACCTGAAAACAGCTCTGACATTTACTGAAATGTAGCCTCCTATTCCTTAGAACAGGTCTAAGAGTATTTTCTGATGCATCCATTAGGATAATAATACTAGTATACTTTAATGGACCTGGACTCCAGAGAAAAAGAAGAAATTTCACTTTTTGATCTCACGTTGAAAGATGTGCGCTCTCATCTGCTGCACTTGTCACATTTGTCAAATGTGTTGTTTGCACTGAGATATGACATCATTCCAACTGTGAGACCAACACTACTATCCCCCCGGGGCTGAGCTGGAGGTCATGTGGGGTCACAACCTTCCCACTGCCCCTCTGGGCTTCCCAGAGACCCAAGTGGACACCGGGGCAGCTCGGTCTGGGAACATGGAGCCCGGCCAGATATGTAATCTGACCAGCAGTCAGCAAGAAGAAAACCTGATAAAACATGATTACCACACACGGAGAACCGCTGACGGAGACGTACATTGGACTTCCCTGGACCTTTTAATGCCCTCTGAGCAATCATAACAAAAGTGGGGACCTTGTGTGTGTGTGGGTGCATCGTATGCATGTGTGCAGCCTGCTTCACAGCGTGGTGTGTGACAGCCAGTGACGCTGAGTGTGACGTTGGGGTTACGTGTCGGTGCTATGGGAGCCAGAGCAGTGGGGAGGCATATCACGTACAATATTAAAATGGGGCCACAGCAGGTCTCGCCATCTCTCCCACTGAGCCCGATGACAATCATAATGTTCCCGCTGTCTCCTGACTCTGGATCAGCAGTTTAATTATTTAATCAGCCGACCGAATGTATGAACCACTGCTTGCTCACATTTGATATATGTTTACGATACAACTTTGTACAAAAAGACCCCTCACAAAGTCCACACTTGATTCATATCTTCCCGTTTATTCACACAAGTGGGCAGTTTGAGTACGTGTGCAGGCCCATTCACAGTGGAACAGTGCGGCCTATTCTCCTCTCCAGTCACTGACAATGCACAGTACTGGTGACGGCATCTACGGCCTTCCTTGTATTGTCCCACGCAGGGGCCGAGAGGCGGCAGCTGCTTCACACACAAGACAGATTCATATACTCATATACTGAAATCTGTATCTTAACATTACAGTAATATATATGTTATTCACCACTGATGTTTACAGGTAAATAAACAGCTTGGTAAACTATAGCCAGAAAACGAAAGGGTTCTTTAATGACCCAAAGTTTGTTAAAGGGGAAGTCCACCAATTTTCCACATCAGAGTCAGTGTACAGGTGTTGGGGAGTAGAAACTACTGCATTTGTGGAAAAAGTTGTATAAAGTATTTTGTGGCTCCAGAGGGAAATGTGCAAAGTCTGAAGTTAAGCTAGCTGTTAAATGTTTTAAGTTTCTCCGTATACTGAGAGGTGAATTTATTGACATTATTGTTGGAAACAAACAAATATATAAACATTAAAGAATGAGATCTAATAGTCTGGATTATGATAATAAATTGATAAAAAAATGACACGGTGAAAGATATAACACCCACCTCTCCCGCAGGACAATTGTACAAAGTGGAGAGGTGAGGGGGCCAAGGGGTAGTGGGGACCATTCATTCATTCATTATCCGTAACCGCTTATCCTGTCCAGGGTCGCGGGGGGGCTGGAGCCGATCCCAGCTGACATTGGGCGAGAGGCAGGGTACGCCCTGGACAGGTCGCCAGTCAATCACAGGGCCGACACACAGAGACAGACAACCATTCACACTTACGGCCAATATGGAGTCACCAGTTAACCTAACATGCATGTCTTTGGACTGTGGGGGGAAGCCGGAGAACCCGGAGAAAACCCACGCTAACACATGCAAACTCCACACAGAAGGGCCTCAAGCCGACGTTCCCAGAACCCTCTTGCTGTGAGGCGACAGTGCTAACCACTGCACCACCGTGCTGCCCTGGGTCCATTAAGTTGGAAAACCTAAATCATCACAACAACACAAATCTGTAAAAAACAATGTTTGAGCAACAAGAGCCTCTGTACCAAGACAATAAGAAGTCTGAGTTTGTCATCTGCTCTTAAGCCCTGCTGCGTCAGCAGTCACTGATCCCTTCACACATCCTGATGATTTAAGACTGGAGGGATAACATAGATGATCTCCTGAGGGGAGCACGACTCTGCCATGAGAAAAGAAAATGGGATCGAAGCACTCATGGTATTCTACATGCAACCTGAAATATCGAACGCTTTTCTGCGGAACTTGACATACAGTACGTACTGTAGCTACTTACAGTATCCTCTTACTGTGTTTAAATAAATATGGCAGGGTTTTCCTGGCACATACAGTAATAACCCAGCCATGTTTGCTTTCTCTCTACCAGCATTACTGTATTGTATTAAACTGTATTTAAATGTGTATTAGCAATATGTTGTGTTTCAATTGTATAACACTGTGGACCTGCAATGTTTAATTAGATGTAATTCTTCCCATGTTATCAGTATCATATTAATAGTCACACATGGCTTCGAGACACAACTTTAACTAAAATTATTTTTGATCTTTGACTAATGAGTCTACATATCACACTCTCTCTCTTCCAGTTAGGTCTCTTTACCACCAAGAATGTTATACAAGGCCTTACGAGATTGATCTCAGACATCCTTCTTGGATCGCTGTGCTGGCTCTACCGCAGGGCAATGATGTGACTTTCCATAATTACAAAAATTATTTCCAGCTCTGAAATAATTTTCTCATTTACTTCGTAATCTATTACCAGGACACATCGCAACAAGACAGGAGTGCATTAAGCAGATACATATCGCAAGCACTTAACTCTGCATCTGTGTATAGCTATGGTCAAAGATATTTGTCACATACTTACACAAACATTTAGGAGTGAGCTCCCCTGTCATATCAGAACCAATACCTCTCTTTCACAGTTCAAATATGACCCAGGGTTTTTCCTGCACAGAGAATTATGAGGCGGCCACCTCTGTCAAATTTGGCCCTGCCTCCATCTCTAGACAAAACTCTGACAGGTGTCTTCATGGAAAATACTATTTTCTAACCATGCATTGCACTTTGCAGATTTCTGTCATTTCTAACTGCAATTGTGACATTACGCCACCGTGGTGGCGGTGCACCTGAACGCACACTTCACGTGCAAATATCGACTTAAATCCAGACATGAAGGAGGAGAGAGCTGCCCAGTGTGCTGATGTCCTCTGACCGGTACCTCTGTGTCTCTGTCTCTGTGTCCCCCTTGCTTAGAGACAGCTCTGTGTCTCTGTTTGCGACATCCAGAGTCCGAAACGGGCTATGCGTCTGTCAGACGGTCTGAATTGCAGAGCAATAATGTAACGCACAGCAGACTATATAGAACATGTAGATTTTCTTGGAATATTGTGACTTTATTCTCATTAAATGACGACTTTATTCTCGTAATATTACGGCTTTTGTTTTATCTCAAAATATTACAACCATTCTCTAAATCTCATAGAACACAGGTGCGATAAGTTAGCCTAATGTATATATTTAATGTGCAGAGAGTTTTGAACATGAACAGAAATCTTGCTGAAAAAAACAAATGAGCTTTTAAAGTGCAGGGGTTTATAAATTAATCAATTTATCATTGAGATGAATAAGTGCCACATGCACATTAAAAGAGGTTACTTCCCCAAACAAAAGACACGAAAGAGGAGGAAAGAGTAAATCATGTCTGAGATAACAGTAAATGAGAAAGGTGGATTTACAGGAAAATAAATATTTGAAAACAATACAAAATGCCTGAGCATTATATTCCATTATAATTTAATATTTTGAATTGTCACCTGAATTTTGTGTTTTCCTTTACATAAATACATTAACCTGAAATTCACCAGAATGCAGGAAATTACGTGTTTGATGCTTCCTATCTTCAGATTTAAATACATGTCCCGGTCGTGTGATACACACGTCATCAACGTCATGATTAATGTTGTGAAACGGGACTAAATCGGTAGGTTTAGGCTACAAAAATACTTGGTATGGTTAGTGAAAAACCACGGGGATTGGCATTCAAATCCCTAGCCTACTTCCTACTTCTGGTTTGAATACACACGGACTCGAGCTCCGGTCTCCTGGTGAAAGTCCTGCTATCCCAACTATTTTCTTAAACAATATATTCAGTTGGCCTATATTTCAGCATTTCATTCATTTCTATGAAGAAAACTAAATTAAATTGTTTTGTTTTTTTTCAAAGTTTGGATTATTATTCAAAATATAAATTTAAAAGAATTATCATGGGACAGTGAAGACCTGAACACAAGCTTTCCCTTTCTGCTAAACAACCTCATCCTGCAAGAAAAGTGTGCAGTTAAAACAACCAAAGAGCTAAGAAAACAATGGCCAAGCTTCAGGGAGAAGAAAACACTAAATTGGTCACTGAATTATGTATGTATGATTGTTACAAATTTAAAAATATATATAATACAGATAATTGTATTAAAAGTTCCTAAAAATAAGAGGAAAACTCATCTCTAATGCAATATTCACAGGAAATAATCTGCTCAAAATTCTTCCAAATCGCTTGTTTTACACAAGCATCCTGCAGTAATTGAGTTCACTATTTGGGTTAATTGCTCATTTTATCAATTGTTCTGTACTGTTATTGTTATGCATTGAATATAATATGAATTATCCATAAAACATGTTACTTAGTGAGGGGTCGTCAGTTTACTCAATGATAGAAAAGGGGTCCCTTAAGGAAAAAGGTTGGGACAGTGCTCTGTGGGCCCCACAGCGTGCAAGCAGTGCTGAAGATACGGGTAATTCTACGTGCCACTGAGCAACAACGCTGTATCCATCATCCACCCGGGTGTCATGTTTCCATCATTGCCAATAAATACCTGTGACTACTGCACTGTCATTTGTCCCGGGAATGAATGCCGATTGTACCCTTTCCCACTGAAGACAACAACCTGATGTTAATGCGTGCTAGTGGGTTTTTTTGGCCAGTAAAAAATGGGGCTTTAGATTACAAGGCTCCAGCAAATGCAACAATCATCAGTTATCAAATAATGAGCATGTATTTCATATTCACCCAGCCACTAAATACAATTTGTTTTTCTAATTAGCAGATAGAAGCTGTGATTAACCTTTGTATCTGAATTAAATGCTGTGGACCATCTGGGTGGCTAGAGGCTTTAAGCAAAGATAGAGAGGCTCTAAAATGTAGCCTTCCTGGGTGGCAGTGCTTCAGGCTGCCTTAATATGCATGGTTTGTAATGCAAGGAGACACCTCACTTTTTGGGCTGGGCCTACAGGGGGGGGAGAATAACACATGTCCAAGCACTGCTCTACGTTAATTACACCTCACTGGCCTGAGGTAGCTCCATCAGCAGTTGGCTCCAAAAAGTCTTTCATCCTAATGAAGGAGACAGATGACTTTGGCACCTGGGTGCACTCAGGTAAGAACAACAACATTTGTTCTCTTTTCTAATATTATATTTGTGATCCATCCATTCTTTGGACTTGATATGGGCTGTTGTTGGCTACTGATGGATGGACATATGGATGGAAGATTTGATTGTTATGAAATTTGCTATAAATGGTGATGATTCCCAGATGAATCCCAATGTATGTGGGATCCCCCTTATCTTCAGTGAGAAAACAGCCAACTTCTCTTTCATAATTCATTTTATTTTATTATATATATATATATATATATATATATATAAAGCCAAGCCATGCTAAAATAAGCAAAACTTAGGAAATTAGCCAGCAACTACAGTAAAAAACTGTGAAAACACAGCAGTAGGGAGTAACATACACAATCAAACAAGCATTAAGCTGTTATAAATACAACAAGTAAACATATATAGGTCAAAATGAAAAGGGACAAAGTGATTCAACAGAGTTGTACTTTTTTTAGTGAAAAAAACACTAGGGCCCGACCAATATGGAATTTTTGACGATATCAATACAGATTTTTGATGGGAAAAATTAACCGATTACCACTATGGCGGCCAATACAGTGATTTTTTGAGCTGGAATGAAAGTAGACCTTTTCTGTGTGGATTGTGCACCGATTTTGCACCGATATGATGATGCAAAGGTACTCAGAAGGCTGCTTTCTTAAACAAATAACTTTTGAGTATTTAACATTAGTATGCATTATTATACATTATAATCCTACATACAATGTATTACATTGCCAAACAATTCTAGAAGAATTCTAGAAAATAAACAATAAATTAAAATAGAAATTGCATTATATGTTCTGTATAAAAAGTTTACATATTGGCGCATATCGGACAACATATCCACCGATACTGATAGATACCGATATGACTGTGACAGGCCAATATCAGTTGATAATATAGGTCGACCGGATATATCCGGCTCTAAAAAAAAAAACCCTCAAAATTGCACTTGAATAAGCAGCTTATATTGTTGAAAAGCAGCTGTCCTGTGTGCAGTTAACAGCAGATAATGATAATGCTTAGTGAGGCAGAGACCAGATGTCTAAAGACAAACTGGGAGCAGAAAGTTAAAGGTGGATTAGAACACCTGGACGTTATGGTTGTCTGATAATTCAGGAGTTATTGTGGTCTACTGAGGGTACAGCAGAGCTGTAGAGCCTCAAAACAGCAGCACGAGGTGTCTCTTCCGTCTACTGTATGTGGGGCATCCTGGCACCGAAGGAGCTGCCAGAAACACTTATGTTTGTACGCAGTGGGTGGCAGGTGTTGCACATAATAAATAGTTTGGTCATCAGTCTTTCAACCCCACATACTCTAGGGAAAACAAAGAGCACCCCAGAACAGAGCCAAACTCCTTAATTCCTTTTTCTAGTCTCTCGAGACTTGACTAGTCTAGTCCACATGTCAAAATGTCCTTGGGCAAGACACAGAACCCTAAATCCATCCAATGGTTAGGCCAGTGCTTTTCTGTATGTGTGTGGTCAGACAGTGTCAAAGTCCACCAGCAGCTCCTTGGTTTTAACACTGAGCCAGAGGCAGGTCCACCGTGCATAACGCTCCAAAAAATCCTCAATTAGTTTCCCCCTATTCTTGTGCATCAGTGATACAGCAGACACAGCTATGGCTAAGTTATTTGAAGTCTTTTGCAGATGTAACGTTCCAGATGATGAAAGGAGACAGGACACCACACACTCCTCAGGATAATGGCCACTTCATTCACATTCACATTCAGTTGGCTGTCAGGCCATTCACTATGCTAATAACTGGCTTCTAGCAGGGCCAGCATGCTCCTACTGACCCATATGTGTCAGGATGATAAGCACTCATATCAGCGCAATCAGTCGTGTGACAACATCAGAATCGCCTGGTGCGTCAGAATCAGACGGCGAGGGCCGCGCTGTGACAAAGCGGCGGTATTTGACGAGTTGGGAATGAGACCAGTCTGAGTGAACTGATAAGCAGCATAGTGCTAAAACATAACAGCAGATCATTTCTTAGCTTATTCTAATTATAACCTCAAAAGTCTTGGCTTGGAGAAGACAACATCTCCTCTATGAAAATCAGCAGATGGCCATGAGTTTATTGACTATGATCACAGTCCAGTGTTCAACAAGAGCTCAGCTGTTTAAGGTCTAGTTTATGAAATATGAACAGCAGCGCAAGCTGTCATAAAACTCAATGCTTTTGAGTTAATCATGTTTCTCTAGTGCTGATATGAAGTGTGTGCAGAAAATTTGAATTAGATTACCTACTGTTGCATTTCCCTTTAAGCCAATAAGAGTGTTGCAGGGATGACATATTTTTGTAGGCCAACCCAGAAGTTAGCATCGCCCTGGTTCCCTCAACAAAGGCCAATGGGATTTTTCCATTGGATTTTGATTGATAACAGATCAAAATCTCTGTGGCAAACAAAAGTTTATGATACTTACACATTTTGTTCAACAAGATAATTTAACTATTATGATTATAGAAGGATAAATGCAATTGCCAGAAGTAAAAAGTAAACGTTACATGTACAAGCTTCAAAATTTGCTAGAGGGGTATTTATTTATATATAAAAAAAAGTTAAAATCTCTTAAGCTTGTGTTAAGGACAGACCTTATTTTAGGCATTCAACAAAAAAAAACATTGACTTCGAGATGAGGTAACCAGATGTGTCAAAGGATTTAAAACTGATATAAAAATATGACCCTCTAGTAACCTCAGTTTACCAAGCCAGGCCAAGAGGAAGCTCACCAGAACAATGCCAACAAAGATGAATACCTCAAAACTTACCATGTGCTCACATGGGTAGCCAGCTCCTGCTGTTGTAACCAATAGCATCAATCAACTCAATATATTTCGTAAGAAGAAACAACTAAAAGACTGGGCATGGGTATGGCAGCACCAAAAGAGCTTAACTTGACAGCCATACCAGCAGGCACCATGACATCGCCCACAAGCTAAGTCTGGCTTACTAGATGGACAGTGCCATAAAGCCTCACTTCCTGCACATACCAGTACAAACAGGAAGTCCCTCCCCTTTGTGTTCCTGTTCTCAAAGTCCTTTCGCTGCAGCCAGTGCTTAGCGTCGCTTAAGACAATGGTGATTGGTTTAAAGAAATGCAAACAACCCAGAGAGTTTTTTTTTCTTCCTTATTCAAGAGTGAAAACGTCCTGGAGCCAGACCTTCCTCCGGCGCTGACACAGAGCTGTGGAGGTCTGGCTATGCGAGACTACCCACAAGCAGATCTGTGGGGAAGCAATAAAAACCCCTCAACAAATTAATGCCTATAATGAACTGTATCTGACTGTTTTCTAGCATGTTCTGCTAGGCACCAGAGCAAAGCTCAAAGTATTCTGAGAAAATCAGCCAGCAGCATCATTAGTCTCATAACTTGCTGACATTTACCAAGTACACAAACACCCCACACCAAGACATCCCACGATGATATGTAAGCACTACACAAGCATCAAATGCTTAATTTGATGAAGTAAAGCAGCGCGCTTTGGAACTCAATGTTGACAATGGTGATACATACGGTGAATAAAACCATTTGTGAGACATGCAATGATCCCGAGCCTCCAACAGCACGGGCAGAAAAACATTGACTTCTGCCTTGAAATATGCATTTGTGGGCAACCACTAATATTAAATTGGTCATTGCTTGGAGTTGCAGACTGCTGTCGGCAGCAGTGCATGTGGAGCACACACATGATTATGTGTTTCATAAATCTGTTCTGAAGTGGCCTGATCAGACTTCCAGGCTTGCTGATTAAAGGTTATAGCATCGGAGGAGGTGGAGAAAAAGAGTGAGGAGAGTGAGAGAGAAGAGTGCATATGCATTGCAGATAGTCAGTCAGGTGTGAGCATCACCTGAAGTGTCTAAAGCTTACAGGCTTGCCATGAAGCGTTTTTCTGTCCTAGGATTCATAGGTTATCTTAATATTACAATGTTTGCCACATCCCAGCAGTGAGCAATTTAAACACCCCTGTTCAACTGTGCAGGCTGCTCTCATTCCCTGTTTGTAGCAATGACTATGAAAAGTAATGTGCTGTAATTCATATTTAAAACACGTAATTATGAGAAATGAGGCCCAGGTTTAAAAGACACGCTCTGGGTGGGCGGGAGGCAGGTGGATGGCTCGATCACACACAGGACTTTCACCCAGGATACCGGAGTCTGAGTCTGTGTGTATCACGCGACCGTCACATGTATTTAAAACGGAACACAGAAGTAGGGATTTTAATGCCAATCCCTGTGTTTTTTTACCATGTCGTTTTGTTGCCTAAACCCAAGTACATTTGTACCCTAAACCTAGAATTAGTCCCATTTCACAACATTAATCGCGCCGTTAACGACGTGTGTATCACACAACCGGCACATGTATTTAAAACTGAACACGTATTATAGCTACAAATTGTTGTGCATCCCTTTTCGTATTCATTATACGACCCATTTATGAGGATGCGTTGAACTGTGACACTTAACTTGATGATGCAGGACTGCTTTCATCACATTTGACATGTGATACACAGGATTTGGACATGAAAGGGGCATAATCAGCCCTATCTCCTACAAAACATGTTCCCATCCCTTGCATTCTCAATTTTCGAGGGAAGCGTTTTTCCTCCCGGATTACAGTCGCTGTTTTAAACACCTCTTTAATGTTGTGAATTGCCACAAAGTACTTTGTTAGGTTCAGGCAGCAAAACTACTTGGTTAGGTTTAGGAAAATACTTTGGTATGGGTTAAAATAAATATGTTTGTTACATAACAATATAATATGTACACTTGTTAGATAACAAGATTGACTTTTGGTTTCACACGGGACACAAACTAACGGGTGAAAGTTCGTGTTTGAGGAGACCAGGCTCAATTATTAAGTACTGATAATTATCTAATAATTATGATCCTCTGAACTCTACTCTAGCTGAGTATTGTTAAGGGGAGCAATAAAAAATGTACATAAACTAGAAGAAATTGCCACGATGCTTATTAAAAGAGTCTTCATTCTCAAATCAAAGCACATTATTTCCCTCTATACAGTATGGGGCATTAACAATACAAAAGCCAGAGGAGCAGAGAACATCAAGGCAACCTTGTTGCATTTCCCCTCTGACCTGCCGTTGCAACAAGCAGATCAAAACATCAAGAGCACAATATTGATTTTGTTGTATTCCATGGCAGGGTGTGATTCTACGGAAATGAGGATCTTACAGTGACAGCAGGAAGTGATATTCTGAGAGCAGTAGAAACTGTAATTAGTGAATTGCCCCCACACAACCCCAATTGTCTTTTCTTTTTTAATGACAGAAATACAGAAAATATAGCACAAACAACAAACACTGTCCTTCTTTTGCATGTTGTATAATCCAAGAGTTAACTGAAAAACTAAAAAAGTGAAAAGGAGCAACACATTCCCTCTGTGTCCCATGCCAGCTCATCATCCACACACAAACAAAGGCACCTGTCTTGTAACCTTAAAGATTGCTCACACACACACACGCGTGCACGCGCACACGCACACACACACCTCCCACCACACACAACATATGGTACAAAGGAGACTCAGAGGTGGACAGGAAGGCTGTTTCTCCATAGGACAGGGTCAGTGTGGATGGAGTGGAAGCCCCAGGCGTTAATAGACTGAAAATAACTATCTGACTGGCACAGTGGCTGGCAGACAGTCAAGTCTGTTATGTTATATTGTATGGAAATAGTGCATATACCACTTGATATCTCAGCATTTGGTGGCAAACTCTTGTGGGAGTTTTGATGAAATTGTAATGCCTCCTATAATTATAGATCTGATTTGGGTGCTCTGCCTTGACATCTTTGAGCTCTCTGTGGCAGTCTCTCACCTTGCATTCAAATATGAACTACAAATAGCTGTACTGTAAAATCAATCTGTGGAGATCCATCACCTCATCAGCATTTGGATATTTGCAAGTATGTTTAGATTAATTTAAAATAAAGCAGTGATATATAATTTCAAGCAAATTGTAAAACAACCTTTCTTTTGATTAAAAAACAAATTCCACTGAAGAAACGAAACATCCTGCACTCACTTCGATCACTTAAAACATGAGCAGGATACATTTTTAAAAAAGCTTCAAAGGGAGTATATTTAGGCAATAGAGATAAGTTGCAGAATGCCTATAGTGCATAGTTGCTTAAAGTGCGACCCACAGGCCAATGTCTGTCCCTCAGAAACATTTCGTGCAGCCCTCAGAACGTGACATGAAATGCATGCATTATATTTGAATCATCTGTGGTCCATTTCAATACTTTCAATTTCAATAGCTTACATTTAATGTAACAAGCATCTGTCACAGCTTGTCCTCCAGAGGGAAACAACAGCAGCTGATGGTTATTCCTACTCATGAATATGAGCGTGAAATAGCACCCATAGAGGTCAGAGTAATGAGGACCTATATTGACGTTTTATTGTTAGGCGTCTCCCTGCCGTGTTATGGCACCAAAAACCTGGAAGTAATGTAACAAAGTATTTAGAGTGAGAAACACAATAAGGGTTAGTGGGCGGGCCAAACAAACACATGACCTTCACCCAGGGAACCAGGGTTCATGTCCCGCTCGAAAATAAAATAAAACTGCAAGTTATAAGTGAACGTAACAACCGGAAGTACGTGACGTACCGCGTCACGGGATGTGGAGCATCATGGGATGTACATGCCTTTCATGTACATCACATGACATGTATACACCCTACCAAGTTGTTTTGTTGCCAAACCTAAACCTACCGCAACAATGTCTGTTAACGGCATGTTTAAAACCGCAAAAGTAACGTTTAGGTTTGAGGGCATATGGGTCATATTTACTCAGTTTTACTAAAATACTAAAATAGCGACTGCTAGGGGAACTATTTTAGTTTTGATTTGGAGGACTTGTCGTACTGCCGGGTTAGGAAATGACGACTTGTAAAAAGCCACTGGTTGCATGGCAACTAATAGCACCTCACGAGTGTCATCGATGCTAGTGCTGTCAGCTAAAGTTAGCAATTTCAGTGAACAACTCAGCAGTTTAATGTGGAAATGAGACAGAAAAGCCACCATGGAAAAAAAAAATGCTCTATGGTTGAGGAGGTTTCAGGAAAACGACAATTTCATGGGTGAAGAGAAAAACGTAAGGCTCAACAGTTCCATCGAGACTTATCTGCCCAACAGCAGGTCTTCACAAATCTTGTGAAAGGTAATGAAGCTGTAACACAGGGACGCTATGTGGTATCTCACGAAATTGCTAAGCGTAATAAGCCATTCAGTGATGAAGAGTTTGTGTGCGACTGCTGTGTGAAAGTGGCCGACATCATTATGTCCTGAGTGTGCGGCCGTCAATCATAATCTTAAGCACCCCTGCCCTAGTGTGACTATTAAAACAGAGGTATTACAAGTTTGATATTCCACAACAGGTGGAATCAATTCTGCTTCTACTTACAGAATATTCAGCTGTTTGAAATGAAAAAATATTCACTTTGTTAAAACTATAGATCATTTTTACAAACACAATTGACATCGTTAGTTACTGTCAAGCTGTCCCTTCTAATGTGCTATTTACAACGATAAAAATGACTGATTTACCTCTCAAAATTCGTATTAATTTCTGTGGGTCTGCGTAGCTTACATAATTGGCCAAGAAAGACAGAGTTTGATGCTTTATTGTTCATATTTTTAAACAGCATATTTCATTTGTAATGGTACAAGACAAAAAGCTTGTAACGGTAAACCTAACCTAATCTAATAAAGAGCAGGAGACGCCTCATCGCAGCTCCATACACATCGTTTCAACATGTGAGGAAATCAAACTCGACAGGCCTGCTGTGCCGATTACGGTTGCTAAACTATGATTAGACAGTCGCTGTACTGGGGAAGGATTTCGGGTTTATTGAAAACACACCTACATTACAATTAGTAACATTCCATTGAAAGTTACTTCTAATTATTATTCATTTCCCACGTGAAGGCTCGATGCTGAGGGGGCCAAGAGATCCACAGTGACAGGTTCTCAGCGAGGTGATGCATGAATTATTCATCTTGATTACGCTTGCTCTTGATCGCCTTTTACCAATGCAGAGAATCTTACAGCCTACCTCATTAACAGCACGCTTACAGTTTACTTTACAGCCCAACTCCTACACATTCTCTGTTCGACATTGTGGCCATTTTTGCTCGTTATTTTCACGGTGGCACTTTCTCTTTTTCTCCCTCTCTATCTCTCTCCCTATCTTACTTGCTCGCTCAGCCATGTGATGAGAGGATGAGTTGCGGCGCACTGTAAATTTCATCTCTGTCAAGCCGCTCACTTCTGGCCGTGGCTGGAGGGGAAACATCTGCTGGTGGGAGCGAGGCCACACCTTGGCTAGAGAGCGGGCGATAAGAGAGCAAGTGTTTGGACGAGAGCTAATGTGAATATTCTTTGTCGCGCTGTACCCTAAGAGAGACAAAATTAGGTGCTAATCACCAGTGTGACGGCCGAGCGGTGGAGTGCACTGAATCAAGGAGAAAGCTGCGGCCGGATTCACAAATATTTTCTTAAGATAAAAGTTAGGGAGATTTTGGAAGAAAAGAGTTAGGAGGCTCCTCCCACCTCACTGCTCCACCATCACACTCCCTCTCGCAGCCTCCGCTTCTCTGATGCAAACCTCCTGCCACCACCACAAAGCACCAAGCACCGGACCAGATATGTTAAGCTTGTAGTTTCATTGTTTTACTCTGTTAAAAGAGTACTGTTAAAAGCGCTGTACAAATAAAATGTATTACTATTATTATTATAATCAATTCTTGATTATTTTCTTACAATCTAGCCAAACTTCTTTATTTTCTTACTTATGAACTTCTCAGATGAGATAAGGCCTATGGCATGTAGCCTATGTAGAAGGATAGAAAACAGTTGGGACCATTTTTAGGATTTTACTTAAATCATAAAAGTAACTTCAAGTATAGGAAAATAATTAAACATTAGTTATTGTCTTTGGGTAAAGGCCTATTAAATTGTCACATTTGCTATCTCATTTTCAGGAGACATGAGACACCAAAAACAATAGTGACAAGCTAAAATTGACAATAAATATTAAACCAAGTGTTAGATAAACCTATAGTGAGACTGAACATCCACATTAATTGTCTAAAATGTGTTTAAATGAATGAATTTAGAGGCTATACCTTTTCAATGTAACAATTTTAGGACAGGTGTAGGGTCATCTTATTTCATTTAATTTCTTAGAAGAAACATAAGAAGAAAGTTAAGAAAAAAAACATAACTTTATTCATGAATATCAAATATTCTTAACGTTTGTCTTAAGACTGAAGTTAAGAAGAAAGCAGCACTTAAGGTTTTGTGAATCCGGCCCCAGGTGTTGATGAGACCCTGACAAGAAGTCACTTGTGCCCATCCAGGACTTCCCTTGTTTAACACAAGAGCAATGCCTATTGAACGAGAGGTTATAGTGCTGTTCCACCCACACCTCGGACAGATGTACTTCACTTTCAATGGCCAATTTGATAATGTTAACAATGAGTCCCGGTCCGCCCTCAGGATAAATCCGCGAGGGTATTGGCAAGAGTGAGCTCCAATTTCAGTGGTGAGGGTTATTACGGGGCATTACTACAGGGGCCATACAGACCTTGTTAGTGGGCACTTAACCATCTGTACACAAATCTCCTCTAGATCACGCTGGACTATTTTTCACACAGACGTGCCTCATCTCCATACTGACCTCTACAAACTAAAGTGTCCTTTCAAGCCCATTCAAGCATACAGGCAGCATTCATAAAACACTTCCCCTCTTTAAACCGTGACCCCATGAGAGGTGTGCTGTCACAAAATATTCATATAAAACCTGACTATGGAATATCAAAAGCTCCCATCTGTGCACTTCTCCCTCTCTACCCCCCCTTCTTTTTGTTACTTGACACCGCCCTGTTTTTATGTCAAGGAAAGGGCATGTCTTGCAAGTTGGTCTGACTGAAGACACCAGAATATGAACAGGTCACCCAGGAGTCCCTCTGGCAGATGGGTAATACACCGTATCATTGAAATATGAGCAGAATGCAACAACTCCTCTGTGTATTTATGTGACAGCCTTGGGCTGCAACACCACCAGCGCTGGAGGAAAATATTTTCCTAGAGCATACTGGAGATATATGTGATATGTATAAAAAAAAAAATAATAATACAAATGAAAATAAATTAAAATGCAAACTAGAGCATGCACCATCCTAATGTTCCCAGTCAGAGAATGCTGTATGTTTATGTAAAACATGGAGCAGTGTGGACACTATTAGAATTATGCAAACATAATTTGTCTACATTCAGCATGGCCTCCCTATTACATGTACTATAGTGGTGAACATGAGTGGACTCGGAGTGTAGATTGCCCTCATCTGCATTCTATTATATGTGCCCCTGGAAACAATCAAGCCTGGGAAGAAGTGACTTGAGAACAATGATGGATGATGAGGTCAACCCACGTTTGTTGTGTCTCCATATGAAAACTAAAATGCATTATTCTAATGTCCATAGGCTGTACATCAGCAAGTGGTGGACAACAATACAGTCAAACAATGGCTCAAAATGGCTCTTAAGAATACCAGCATGAGCTCGTTTCCACTTTAAAGGTCCCATATTATGCTCATCTTCAGGTTCATACTCGTATTTTGGGTTTCTACTAGAACATGTTTACATGCTTTAATGTTCAAAAAACACATTATTTTTCTCATACTGTCTGTCTG